>PVKE010018839.1:0-29103 GCA_004027555.1 Craseonycteris thonglongyai
GAAAGCGTATGGCTACACAGCAAAAATGTTTAATAGAAGCAAAAGAGAAGGTATAATAGCATTGTAAGATGTAGCTGGCTAAGGTCCTCAAAATTTTGAGGAGAAACACTTCTACTCTGAGTTCATCATTAAAACTGAAGTTATGGGGAAGCCGGGATGGCTCAGTGGGTTAAGCGCTCACTTTGCAGCGCTGGGGACCGACGATCGAATCCCGGCTCCGGCCCGTGCGGACCCATGTGCTGAACTGGGGAGTGCCCCCAGTTCAGTTCTCTCTCTGTATCTGTATCTCTCTCTCTCTCTCCCTCTCTCCCTCTCTGTCAAAAACAATAAAAATATAAAATAAAATAAAATAAAACTAAAGTTAAATTAAGCCTTGATAGTTATAAAAGAAATAAGAGAACATCGCCATATTCTATTAGGTGCTTCTGTTTTCATCAGTCTAAATGACTGGATCTCATAGATTTCAAGATAGTTTTTTTCTTTTTTTTCTTCACATTTTAATATCTATAAAATTGTGAGTCCCATGATAAGTGATGGCATTTGATAGCTTGGCAAGCATCTCTACTTTATTTTAGTGGTATAGAAAATAATGTTTCCTCTTTAACTGATGGTATCTTAGAGTCAATGTGGTTTAGACTATTAAACCCCACCAGGCATGGTAAGTAGGGTGACAAAAATAAAATGCTGATGCTGCTACCAGGAAAAGCTTGTGCATCTCAGTAGGTAAGAGTCCCAGGTATCCGGCTAGTTGATCAGTATTCTTCCAGGGCCCAGCTGCAGTTGGATGTCACCTGGAAGTTGTACACAATGGCTTAAATATTGATGGAGACAATTCTGTGTCTTGCGGAAGACTGGGATTGCCAGAGCAATGACAACAACTTCAGAAATTTCCTAGTTGGTTGATGCCCCATTTAGTTGCCCTGATCCATGGAGACTGGATCAAGGGAATACAGGGGATGTGGAGATTAACTGTCAGCCTTTCTCCTTGTAATTGCTCGCAGCTGTCTGCCCAGTCTTATGCCCCTCCTAACTCCCACATCCCTACCCATGTTCCAAGAACGTAAGTACATTATCCTATGCTCTTTCTTGTGAATGGGTACTAGGCAGAGGACTACAGCCCATCACTAATCACATTCTATCCAAAATTACACGATCATCGTATTTTATAAGATTTACTTTTTATGTTTACTGATCATAGGTTAATGAACATTGGGACCATCCGCTTTAAAATAAGAACTCTTAACTCAGCAAGAAGGTCTTCATGTTCCATTACTGGGAATTCAAGTTCTTATAAAGTTGTGGGTTCAAGTTTTGTTTTTATGTGCCCAGTTTACATGTGTTCTTTTGCTCATCGCTTCGGGCCTGTATGTCCGGGCCAAGGTGGGCTGCTATGCGTTGACTCCTAGATGAAACCCACTGGGTAGCATTTTAATGGATTGGCCTATAAACAGTCATAATCCAATGTCTAAGGAGGAATTGGTTCTTGTTTGTAACAGTGTGCACTATGTATTAACATATTTTAAACTGTGGGGGAAAATGACCCCTAAATGGTTCCCTAAATTACCATACCCTCATACAATTGGAACTACATTGTCGATAATTAGACAAATGGGATGAAACCCATTGCATTCGGACATTTATGTCATTAAATAATAGTGTTCCACCAGGGACAAGGAATCATTTCCTAGTACAGAGAAGGAAGTGGCCTCAAAACCCCTCCCTGACAGTAACACACTGAAAGAAAAGGAGAATGAGGAAATAGTCTCATTAATGTCCTGAACACAGGAGACATGGAATTATGAGCAGAGAAACCTCCCAAATCACCAACCCAACTTCTAGATACTCCTGAAATAGGGTGCAGAGAGCTAATAGCCTCACCCTTGCATGACAGGGAAGGGTCTTCCCCTCAAAAACCCACTAGGCACCTAAATTAGCCAGGAGCATCCCTATTCCAGAGCAAGACAGTTCCCTTTGAAGCAATACCCAGTGGGCAAAGTAAATCAGGGACGGCAGCCTGCTCGCTACTTCCGGACTCATCCTCTGTTTTCCAGTCTAGACTTACTGAATTGGAAGAATTCTAACCCGTCATATATGGAGGAGCCTCAGAAAAATGGCAGCTCGTATCACCTCCGTTTTTAGCAACTCATCATCCAAATTGGACAGACGTACAGGCTCTCCTTATCCTGCTGACTGCAGATGAAAGGTGGTTGGTTATAAATAAGGCTAATGAAGAGGCTCAATACCTCCACCAAGAGAATCCCTATGGGACCCGACCCACCTGGGGTAATCTCCTGAACAGAGCCTGACTGGGACCCAAATAATGAGGACCTAGTCCCTGAGAATGTTACCAAAAAATGCATTTTGGAAGGTTAAAAAAGAGGTGCCTAAGCAAAAGAGCCTGAATATGATACAGGCCCCTTAGCAAAAAACAAATGAAGATCCTTCTCAATTTTTAGAAAACATGGATCAGGCCTATAGAAAGCACACTGATCCTGACCCAGAGGCACCAAAAATGTCTGGATGGTAAAGATGACTTATTGGACGAAGTGCCCAGGGTGTCAGGAGGACACTCCGTTTAGATGGTAATTGGAAATGACTCCTTCCCCCTGGTGGACATAGCCTTTAAAGTTTACAATGCCAAGGGAACAAAAAAAAAATGAAAACATGCCACAATGAAAAATGAAAACTTGTCCTTAGAAACAAGGTGGGGAAATAAGAAGGAGAGATGGAGCCTGAGAAGGAGAAAGAACCCACTAGACGTCAATCAGTGTGCTCATCGCAAGCTGGGGAGCCGCTGGAGAACGGAATGCCCACACAGATGATAAAAACCCTGGCGAGAAATGCTAATCAGGACAGGGGATCTGACGACTAATGAGAAGGCCAAAGGGCTCCCTCAGACATCTCTCAACGCATTACTATTTTCCCACAGGAGTCTGGGTGCAGATGACCGCGGGGAAGGAGCTAACTGATTTTTGTAGATACGGGAGCCACATACTCAGCGCTAAATACAAAATTAACCAAGAAAAGTTCAGATGCAATACGGTTACTGGAGTGGCCAAATGATTTTAAAAACAGGCGTTCCTTTGACCTTTAGAATGCCAGCTTGGGGACCAAAAGCTTACACATACTTTTCTCTGTATACCAGAGAGTCACATTCCACTGCCAGGCTGAGGTTTACTTCGTAAATTGCATGCACAAATAACTTTTCTTCTGAAAAGCAGTGATTTTGTGTAGAGATTTCTTTTTTTTTTTTGAGATTTATTTTTATTGTTTTTGACAGAGACAAAGAGAGAGACAGAGAGAGACAGAGAGAAGAGGGAGGGCCCAGAGCAGTCTTCGTAGTTGCGTGTCATCAGCTTTTGACATTTTGTTCCACAAGGTAGGTGGGGCACTGAGCAGGGTGGAAACTGGGCTGGGGGCCTCCTGCATGGGAGGCTTGACCCCTTGAGTCAGGGGCTGAACTGGGGGCGAGAACCAAACTCGAGGCCTCCCGTATGAGAAACACAACCCAGTTTAGCACATGGGTCCACACAGGCTGGGCCTGGGATTCGATCCTTGATATCAAGGGCTGCAAAGCAAATACTTAACCTGCTGAGCCATCCCGGCTTCCCCTGTGTGTAGAGTTGGAACATGCTCTCCAGCTATAGGAGCTCCTAACTTGCCCAGAAGGTACCAAAGGTGAACTCTTCTCTTTCCCCTGCCTCCCCTCTCCCCCCTACTCCAGCCCCCAAAATCAATGAGAAGATTAATCAAACCGTTTGAGTTGATGGAACCACAGGTAAAGTGGTTAACATCCAACCCATAAAACAAAACAAACAAACAAAACTAAAAGAAGAGGCATGGAACCCCCAGAAGAAATAATATCTCCTTAAAAAGAAAGCTTTAGTGGGATTGAGCAAATTTTACAAAATTCTTAAAATCAGGACTAATTTGGTCATGCCAGTCTGCTTATAATACTCCCATTTTGCCAGTCAAAAAGCCTCACTCTAATGAATATCGATTTGTATAGGATCTTAGAGCCATTATGACATTAATGACATTAGAACAATGTCATTGTTCAGGACATTCATCCTACAGCACCCATCCCCTATATTCAGTTGACCATGGTGCTTGGGGATAGCAAACGGTTTTCAGTCCTAGACTTGAAAGATGCCTTTTTCTGCATCCTAATAGATGAACAGGCTCAACTACTATTCACCTGTGAGTGGCAGGACCCAGAAACTAAAGCCATGTTCGAATATTGCTAGACCATGTTGCCACAAGGATTTAAGAACTGCCCAATATATTTGGGGAAGTATTAACGAAAGACTTAAGGAATATTCAATTGAAATCAAGATTTCAGGAAGCCGGGATGGCTCAGTAGGTTAAGCGCTCACTTTGCAGCCCCAGGGACCGAGGATTGAATCCCGGCCCTGGCCCGTGCGGACCCATATGCTGAACCAGGGAGTGCCCCCAGTTCAGTTCTCACCAGGGTGAGACCCTGGCCCAGTCTCTGCCCTGCACAGCCCCACTCCCACTTGCGGAATGAAACTATGTGGAAAAACCAATGATGTGCAACCATGGAGACTGTTCTGGGCCCTCCTCCTTCTCTCTGTCTCTGTCTCTCTCTGTGTCAAAAACAATAAAAATAAATCTTAAAAAAAAAAAAATCAAGATGTCTTTTACAATACGTAGACCACTTACTGATAAGCTAGAATACCTATGAGGATTGTTTGCTCAACACCATCACAGTCCTGAGTCATTTAGCAACAAGAGAATATAAAATATTTCACAAGGTCCAGATTTGCAAATAGGAAGTAGCATATCTGGGATTGCAATTGAAACAGGGTACTAGGAGCTTAATGGCAGATAAAAAACAAGCCATTGCTACAATAAAAGTGCCAGAGAACTGGAGGCAGCTTTGTGGGTTTTTAGAGATTTCAGAATTCTGCTGAACTTGGATTACAAACTTTGGATTTATAGTAAAACCGCTGTATAATTCCTTAAAGGATTAGACTCTGAATCTTTTTAATGGACAAGAAAAAGTCAGGTAGCATTTGACACCTTGAAGAAAAATCTAGTTTCAGCTCCCATGCTGGAATTGCTCAATTTACAGAAACCATTCAAGTTATACATTCATAAAAAGCAGAGGATTGTAGCGGGGTTATTAACCCAGACTCTAAGAAGTATCTCCAAAAGAAGATGGAGCACAAAACAAAGAAATGGTCACCATGCCTCCAGGAAGTGGCAGCTAACTGTGACATCTTACAGAAAGTTGAGAAGTTCACTTTGGGGCAGTCTATTAAGGTATTTGTACCACATCCACTCCTAACTCTATTGGAACAGAAAGGAGGCTATTGGCTGACAGCAGGAGACATGAGAAAATTTGAGGCCATTCTGTTAGACAACCCAAATGTTACCTTACTGACTACCACTACTTTGAACCCAGCCACCCTGCTCCCAGACTCAGAGTAAGACTCAGCCCTCCAGTATGACTGCTTAGAAATCACCAAATTTATTCCAGCAGGCCAGATCTGTTGGACCATCCACTGATAGCACCAGACTGAGAGCTATACAGATGAAAGCAGCTTCATGGAAAACAGCCAATAAAGAGGTGGGTACATGGTAATCACCGTAGACAAGGTAACAGAAACCCAAGCCCTTATGCCTGGATCCTCAGCACAAGAGGCTGGATTGATAGTCTTCAACCAGAGCCTTAGTACTATCTAAGGGAAAGAAGGTTAACATCTACTCAGATGAACCCGATACACAGTGGTTCATACCCTTGGAGCAATATGGAAAGAGAGGACTCTTAACGTCATGGAACAAGGACATCAAACACACAAAAGAGTCTTTACAATTGCTAGAGGCAGTGAATCTACTGAACCAGGTTGCTATAATACACTGCCCAGGACACCTAAGGGACAGTTCCCAAATGAGCCAGAGGAACTGGATGGCTCATAAAGCAGCAAGACAAGCAGCCAGAGGGCCATCATACCTGGGGGCTTTGATCCCCTGCATGGACTTGTCAAAATGTAAACCCTATTACACAGAACGAGATGAGGAACAGGCCTATGAATGAGAATTCTCTAACGCTGACCTTAATTCTATATGGAAGACCAATGCTCATGGTATGATCTTCCCCCTTGAAGCTCCAGTGTATCCCATCCTCAAACACCTACATAAAGAGTCCCATTATGGAAGGGATGCTTTATGGACCTCATTAGGCCACATTTGAAGAGACCTCATTTGTGAAGGACCATTCAGAGGATTACCAAAGCCTGTGAGATACGTGCAAAAAACAATTCTAAGACAGAATTATGCTCCAGCAAAAGGGGAATACAATATAAAGGGTATTCCTATTTGAAGACTGGCAAATAGACTTTACCCAGATGCCTAAAACAAGAGGGAATTTCAAATTCCTATTAGTTTTTGTGGACACCTTTTCTGGATGGGTAGGGGCATATCCCACTGGAACTGAGAAGGTGACTGAGGAAGCAAAACTTAAAGAAATAGTTTGGGGAAGCCGGGATGGCTCAGTGAGTTGAGTGCTCACCTTGCAGCCCTGGGGTTCAGGGATCCTGGGCCCTGGCCAGTGCAGACCCATATGCTGAACTGGGATGTTCAGTTCAGTTCAGTTCTCACTGGGGTGAGCCTCCTGGGTGAGAGGGCCCCCAGTTAGGCTCCCACCCCACGCAGAGGGCCCTCCGGCTGGTTCCTACCCTTGAGCCCTGGCCCTGGTCCTGCCCTGTGCGATCTCTCCCCAACCTGTGGAATGAAACTATGTAGAAAACTAATGATGTACAACTGTGAAGACTGCTCTGGGCCCTCCCCTTTTTCTCTGTCTCTGTCTCTGTCTGTCTGTCTGTCTGTCTCTCTCTGTTAAAAACAATAATTAAAAATAAATCTTAAAAAAAAAATAATTCCTAGGTTTGGACTTTCTTACAGCATTCAAAGTGACATTGGACTATCATTCACTTTAGAGGTCTCCCAGAAAATTAGACAGACACTACAAACTCAATGGAAACTATGTACATCTTAGAGAACTCAATCTATGTGAAAGAAAGAGAGAATGGACCACACACTAAAGAAGACCCTGGTGAAAATGTTCCAGGAAATGCATTTGAAATAGGAGCAGGAACTACTCCCTATTGTCTTGCTCTGAATTAGAGTAGGACCCAGAAGTGGGCTTAAATTAATCCTTTTTGAAATAGTTCATGGGAGACCCTTCCAAACCTTTGTTTTAGGAGTGCCCTGTTTAGATTTGGAGTATGAGTTCAAATTTAAGCAATATGGACACTATTTAGGCTAGACACTACCATTTCATGGAAGTTTGCTCACTGCATGTTCGTTTATCTATCTGATGAGCCTTTACACCCACACCAACCCGGGGACCTAGTCTCACTAAAGACCTAAAGGCCCTGGACAGCAGGTAGCCCAGCAGTGAAGTGCTCTCTATGCCATCCTGCTGACTACACACTCTTCCCTAAAGCTCCTGGGAATCAAGCGTTGGATCCACCATACACAAGATAAAACGGGCCCTGCCTGAGGAGGACTTGGAATGTGCTGCTGGGGTTGATGCTGAAAGGGAGAGCTGGACCTCATTCTATGTTGTTTTACACAGTAAGTAACGGAAATGTGTTTGCAAAACTAAGGACTCTAGCTGCCTGATACATAGTTAGCATACAGTTCTTTCCATTGTTAAAAAAAAAGGACAAGGATTTAAAGGGAAATAGGGTAAAATGGTTATTTCTGAAAAAGCATAGAAGGTGTGTAGAAATTTATAAAGGTGTGTAGAAGGTTGTGAAAGTTTTAAACTTGAAATAAATGTCAGCTCTTGATTCCAGTTATCTTTCGCTTACTTTATGTATTTATTTTATTTTTTTCTCTTTTGGGGACTTAGCTTAACACTGCCATTTTTTGGACATCAGGAGTCCTGTCTCCGCCATTTGGGGCTTCATGCCCTGGTGCTGGGTGGTGCACAGGCTGAGGGGAAAGAACACTTCTGGTGTTTGGGCTTTTGCGACCTGGCAGAAGTCACCTGTGGGGCCAATTGGTGTACCAGGGGTGTGAGGCAGGATTCTAAGGTTAGTCCTTGTCCGCCGCCTTTTTTTTTTTTTAAGAGACTCTGTTTTATGTCTTTGCTTTAGTTTTTTGTTTTGTTTTTGTTTTTGTTTTCTGTTTTGAAAGAAAAACGAGTTTCTAAGAGTTAAAACTTCTCATTAAATTGGAAAGATAGTGTATGGTTTTAGAAATAGAAGGAATAAGATACGGAGACACACTTTTGGTGGATAATTTGAAGGATAAAGATTTTCCTTTATGCTTTGTATTTTTCTCTCTACCTTCTCATGGTTCTGATTATGCCTTCTAACCTTCTTGTCAAGTTTGTCACCTTTAGAGTACAAGGCTGACAAGCTGTGCGGTAATGCTGTCAGGACATCACGCACGCCGTCTTCCAGGGACAGCCAGCTGATGTGAACTTCGCAAGACCTTTCTTCCTCACGTGAAGGCTACCCTTCATTCCCCACCCAGTCCTCCTCCCCCTTTACTTTTTGTTCTCTGGACCTAAGGATAGGGGGGACCATGCCCTTGGCCAGCAGGAAGTAGCTACAGAACAATGAGAACTTCACCCATTCCACGGGTGCAGACAAGTTACAAGTGGGAATTGATACCGGCATGAAAGGAGCCAGCGGAGGAGCTGCCCCGAGGTGACAGTAAACAGTAGCGTGGCACACGACGAAGCTCCCTTCCCCTGTGCAGAGATGCAGCAAGCTGGCCAGCATATTTGATGGAAGAACAAACTCTCCTACTCGCTTCCAGAACATGGCGGCAAGGGAGGATCCGGATCTGCCCGTCAAGCACAGGACCGGCTGCAAAGTCTGACACTTCTGAAGTGCGTGGAATTATGGGCCAGAAGATAAAAATGGAAAGAGGGCAAAGACTGGGGCCTTTCCCTTTTCCTTGGGGATCCATCTGGATGACCAGGCTGTAGCCACCTGTGTTGCCCCAAGGACAGGTGTTTAAAGGGAGAAGGAACTGTGGGTGCAGCTTCGGGCTGGGCTGGCCTGGCAGAAGGCAGCAGCATTATTTTCCCTTGAGTGTTTTGGGAACCGGCTCTGGGGCAGAGAAGCCTGCCATTCTTTCAAAGTTGTATACCTTTTGAATAAAAACTCCTTTCCTTTTTCACCGAACAGCGGCCTCTAAAATTTGCCTATGGTGGGTGGGCAGAAGGACCCCACTTGCTGCTTGGTAAGAGGATTAGAAGGATCCTTCAGTCAAAGACAATTGTTTTGTAAGATACTTGAACATGAGGAGTACTTCTCATAGTCACAGAGGTTGCATAAGAACCTTTGGTATCCAAAATTAATTTCCATTATTTGTCAGAATAGGTAATTAATAATTCATCTTTTTCCCCTTTGAAAACACCAACAGTGTACTTTTACCAGTTCTCAGCAGTAGCTCTACTCAGTCTTTTCCTAAATAGCTAGCAATACTTAATATTTTCTTTAAATTGTCTTTTTTCTTCTGTCCTTGTCCATCCAAGTCCCCCTCTCTTTGCTAGTTCTTGGCTTTTATGATTACATGATATTCAAGAAAAAAATTGACTAGAAATTTGAAAAACACCTAATGTTTCAGTTCTAAATAATCCTTTATGCTTTGGAATGTGATCTTATAAAAATTAATAAAACGTGTGTAAAAGTTAAAATAAGTTAATTTCTACTTGTTATAATATGTTTTATAAAAATAAGTTGAAAACTCAACTGGAAAGTTATATTCCCAGCAAGTTTTCTTTTAAATAAATGTATCATTAAAAATAATTGCTGTTTGGAAAATAAATAAGCATGGCATGAAATTGGAAAACAAGACACTAAATATATGAGTCAAAAAGAACACATAACAAAGCTGGATTTCAGATGAAAGCACCCTGATTTATGTTGATATTATGAAAGTTATTACATGTGAGCAATTATAATTCACCAGGCACTGTATTTAGTGCTCTGTCCTCACCATCCCATGTATTCCTTCCAATTATGAATATAAACTTTTGCCCATTTACATTCTACTGATCAGGAAAATGAAACCGAAAGATGGAAAAATTTTCTCAGGCTAGTTACTCAGCTCAGAAGCTGTGGATTTGTGATTCAAATTCTAACGTCTGTAGCCTTACCATAACTACTAAAGCACCTTGCACATTATGAAGAAACGCAAACAGATGTTGACTCACACAATTCCTTAAAACTCAGAAATAATTATTATTCTCAATGGGTGTATTAGAGAAGGACCCAAGATTTATTAAATAACATCCCGAAGCTCAAGTTGCTTCTCAAAACATTATGTTTTCTGTGCCACTCAGCACCCAAGGGCATAGAGGCCTTATCAGCCAAATGATGAGGTTGAGCTTTCCAACTTTGGGGAGAATTTCTGGTTGTAAACACACATAAATCAATTTCTCAGTCACCTATCCTGAAAAACAAACACTTAGACTCACAAACAATTATTGCTTAGCAACAAGACTCATGTGACCTGATGTTCTGTGGCTGCTGCTCTGTTGTTATTGCTGTTGTTGTTTTATTATCATTTTGGCTTTGGTTTTCTTTCATTATTGTATAGGTATAAAGCCAGTTACAGTCCGTGCTTTTATTTTTACAACACTAAATTATATTCCAATCTACTTTTAGTCCCCTACTTTACAGAGAGATCTTTGCCATTTTAGGCTCCCAGGAAGTAGGGATCTGTTTGTGTGTTTATAACATATCCATGGCAGGCAGTCCCATACTGCTCACAAAGTGGGCGTTCAAAAAGTACTTATTTTATTTTTTTTTTAAGATCTATTTTTATTGTTTTTGACAGAGATAGATAGAGATAGAGATACAGGGACAGAGAGAAGGGGGAGGGCCCAGAACAGTCTCCATAGTTGCACATCATTGGTTTTTCCACATAGTTTCATTCCACAGGTGGGCGGGGCTGCACAGGGCAGGAACTGGGCCGGGGTCTCACCCCGGTGAGAACCAAACTGGGGGCACTCCCCAGTTCAGCATATGGGTCCACACGGGCCGGGGCCGGGATTCAATCCTGGGTCCCTGGGACTGCAAAGTGAGCGCTTAACCCACTGAGCCATCCCGGCTTCCCAAAAAAGTACTTATTATCTGACTGAATGTTTTTTGTTTAAACTGCTTATTCTTCAATATTACATTAAAATAAAACAAAACTCTTTCAAATAGAATTCTCTCAAAAAGAACATTTTTTTTTTTTCAAAAAGTAGTCAGATACTGAGAAAGTAAAACAGTGAAACTGAAACATAGGGAGATTAGAAGGTTTCTCACTGTGTATGTTTATATCTAGCATACATTCAGGGCAGGGATCATACCTTATATTTCATTGTAACCTCAGGACATAACTTGTAAAGTATTAGTCATAGAAGGAACAATGCTTTCTGATAATAAGAGTACTGACAATGGTGGTTATAAAAACACAGTAAAAATTGATAATGATGGGGAAGCCGGGATGGTTCAGTGAGTTAAGTGCTCACTTTGCAGACCTGGGGACTGAGGATCAAATCCCGGCCCCAACCCATGTGGACTCACATGCTGAACTGGGGTGTGCTTCCCATGCAGGAGGCCCCCAGTTGGTTTCTTGCTCCTCAGTTCGGCCCCCGGCTCAATTGGGTGTGCCTCCCACTCAGGAGGCCCCAAGCCCAGTTCCTACCCTGCACGGCCCCTGCCCACCTGTGTGGAATGAAACCATGTTGAAAACTGATGGCGCACAACTACGGAGACTGCTCTGGGCCCTCCCACTTCTCTTTGTCTCTGTCTCTCTGTCTCTGTAAAAAACAATAAAATAAATCTTTTAAAAAATTGATAATTATAATGTTGAATCTGTATGTAATCACCTTTATTTTAAAAAAAAATGGGGCATATCCCTCAAAGAAAATGTTTACTCATCTAGAATTGAAATATAGGATGTAACTATTGTGCTGTCTATGGCTATCTGCCAGCTTAGAAATCAAATGGATTTAATCAGAATGTATAATTACTTTGAATGCCTTCAAGCACAACAGGGAGGAAGCTGGGTGTTTGGAATCTGTTTTTTTAACTTTGCCTGCACTTGGCTATGGACTTCATAATAGCACGGCAAAATCCTATTTTCCTACATGACTTTTGCAAGCCTTCATTCACTTACTTGTACTGAAGACAATTTTTATTTTTTATTTTTTAAAGATCTATTTTATTGTTTTTGACAGAGAGAGACAGAGACGGAGAGAAGGGGGAGGGCCCAGAACAATTTCCATAGTTTTACATCATAAGATTTTTCAACACAGTTTCATTCCACATAGGTGGTTGGGGGCCGCGCAGGGCAGGAATGAGGGGAGGGGAGGGAGGAGATCCCACATGGGAGGAACACCCCCATGAGGTGGGGGCCAGTTCCCACTCGAGCTGGGGACTGAACAGGGGGCCTCCAACAAGGGGAGCTGCCCTGGCAGGAACTGACCTGGGGGCCACACCCCAGTTCAGCATATGGGTCCACACTGGCTGGGGCTGGGATTCAATCCTCAGACCCCAGGGCTGGAAAGTAAGTGCTTAATCCACTGAGGCATCCTGGCCTCCCCACAATTTTCACTAATAGTAGCTCTGAATAGACACAAGTTAGAAACCTTTATAGCACAGGAGAAATTTTCATCCATTATTGAAAACAAGTTGATTTCAGGTCTGAAAATAGCCTACGTATTATCTAGTTTATAGTTCATAGCAAATCACTTAGCCTAAGTTGCTTATGATAAAACTGATAATTTTAGCTTTCAGCATACTAATAGTGGGTTTTGTGAGTACATTAAGGGGATCTACTAATTTACAAAAATTAAAAGCTCTCTAGCATTTTGTTCTATCCCTTAAAGGTGTTTAAACTAACATGTCCAAGTAACGCCATAGCACATCACTATGCTAAGGGGCACCATTTACATCTAGTTTGTGTGAATGGCACCTCTGGTATTATGAACTTTATATACTGTACTCCTGTACCCAAAGACCTGTATCTTGGCAAAGTGAAAATGCAGTTAAATAAAAGGTCTTTGAGAAATTATATATCATCATGTCTCATTTAAAAATTGTTTTTTATTTGGGAATAGGTAAGGAATTCCAATCTTTAGTATTCCTAGAATGCATATCTCCAAAAAATTGACTCAATTTTCTCTCTGATATAACCTAGAAACAACTATTCTTAGAAACTAGAGTATTGATTATTAACAATATTACTTTAGTTCCATTAGTTCATTTGCATACTTAGACTGTGAAGGTAATCTTGTTGAATGGTTGCTTAGTAAGAAAAAATATCTTCAGAGCATCAGAGAGAAAATACTTGTTGTTGTTCATTGCTTTTAAATTGACTCTAACAGAGAAAACAATAAATAAAATAAAGGCAAGAAATGCCATGTTATTGATTTAAATTTTATAATAAAATCTTGGCATTCTCTTTTTCACTAGATATCTAAGTACATTGTTGGGTTACTTCTGATTTATTTACCATATTTCTTGTTTTTGTCTGTGGCCAAAATATTATTTCTCGGGAGTAAGATTACGAAAGCAATTGTTATCAATGACATTTCATGACTCAATATAGGGTTTGAGAAGATTTGTTTTTAAAGCTAAATTAATGAATCCAGTCAGAAATGTTTTGTTCATAATATTTGCACTATTCAGGAATAATATCCCAGCATGAAAATTTGGAAAAATAGCACCATCTTTGGTGTTCTGAAACTTAGTCTTCATAGATATTGAAAATTCTGAAGGAAAACCAAAGACTACACACAGCAAAATTCAACATAATAAAATTCCAAAAATTGAGCAATTCTTGTCATCATAGTACATAGAAACATCCATCCTTTGATTTAATCCAATTATCTTTGCAACACAGTTGAAGGATTTTTGATCGGCTGTGTTTATTTAAGATATAAAATCCAAACAAATTTAGTGACATTTCGGTAGTCATTGGAAACGTACTCTTTGGAAATAGAGGATGCAACAGGAGTGCCTCTTAATGTTCCTGATATGTTTGTGGATTCCAGACCAGTCATTTGGTAAAGCACTAAGGAGATGAATTTTGGCAACATACTGCCTGATAACTGAGAACGTAGCCTCAGATTTAACAGGTCTGGCCAATACAATGTCATAGAGTCATTACTGATGACAAAGTGAGACCATTTCTGAACTTGGGGTGACAATAAAACATTTTACAGCCAGTCTGGCATAAGCACTCGCTAACCAGAATCAACATGCTCAAGCAGGATCCTGGGGAACTCCTGCCGTGCCAGCCAGCACTGCATTCCTGCTGGGTTATGAGAGGTCTTAAAGGAGGCACCAGAATAGCAGTAGAGTTGTGCTGATGGGCCAGTGCCACTGGTTACATTTGTAATGAAACAGATATATTTTAGTATTTTAATAAGCTGCATGGCTCTTCAGGCATATGGAAGTTGACTATTAGCCCTGCCCTTGGCTAAAACTTCTCTAGGACAGTGGTTCTCAAATTGTGGTCTAATGATGTTTAAGTTTCTGAGATCCTTTTAGGAGATCCACAGGTCCTCCCTTTGTAAATGACATGTCTGTTGGTAGCTGAACTTTTTTCATGTGCTTAGACCAAACAGCATATTGTTGCAGATTGAATGCTGAAGTAAATATGCAAATGTGGTATTTTACTAAGACATTAAAGTGATTTGAATAAGTGTAAAATGGTGCCATTCTTATTGAAAATGATTGCCTTTGCTTTAAAAAATATAGCATTTTCCACAAGTATACACTATTTTTGTTAGCATATGGTGGATTTGTTGTTTTTTTTAATGGTCTAATAAATAATTTTTAAGAGCATAAAAGGACACTGAGATCAAAGAGTTTGAGAACTGCTGCATTTAAGAGATAAAGTGATAAGAACTATAGAGCACCAGGAAAGAGAGGCCTAACTCAATTCCTAACCATTCTGCTCAGAGTTTTGGTTGTCATTTGAGAGATTAGTTAATAACTTAAAAATATCCCTGTGTTTTCTACTAATGCAAAAACATGTCCACCAGCATATATTTGTACTTCAAAACCTACCTCCCTAATTTATACTAATTTACATGTGAAATATTTTCAGTATTGATACATTTTACCAAAAGACACTAAAGTAACTATTATCAAAGTGCCACCCAGAAGAAAATAGCTTTACATAATAAATTAAAATGTTTAAGGTACTTCTAAGATGCTTGCATTCCATTGGTTTCATACTTTAAGCCTTACATCAGAAATTCTTTTCACATTATCATCTTTTACCTGAATTTTGAGAAAGATAAAAAGTGAACATTAATCTCAATCTGTGCCATTATCTCAAATTCTGAAGCAGCAAAATCTAAATTACTCTTTATTTCAACAACGAATTGAACAGTATTTTGTTAGTAACAAATGATTGAAACGTTTACCATTATTTTACACAGATGATTTGAAGAACACAGGGATGGGGTTCTAACAACTCCCATTAGGTCAAAAATTCACATACAACTTTTGACTCCTCCAAAACTTCACTTGATATCCACAGGGTATTTATTCCACAACCCCCCACAGATACCAAAAATCCACAGATGCTCAAGTCCCTTATATAAAATGTTATAGAACAATGTATACAGTTGGCATTCCACATCCATGGAGTACAACTGCGGTTCAAAAAATACTGTTTCCCATTGGCAGTTGGTTGAATCTGTGAATGGGAAATCCAGAATACTGAGGGCCAACTGTATATTTATTGAGAAAATGCAAATAAGTGGACTTGTGCAGTTGAAACCCATGTTGTTCAAGGGTCAACTACATCACAAGAGAAACAAGCAAAAACAAATTTCCAAAATTATCTCCTTATAAACTTAGGATGTCAAAGGGCTACAAGGTAAAAGAAAAACAAAGCAGCCTATCAGACACAGACTTCAAGGGAAGTTGCACATGTCAATCTTTCCACTGGATCAAATAAGGGGACACAAAAAATTTCCACTAAGGATCTGACCCACCATCCTTGCTTTGGTTAGAATTTCAATTCATGCTATTAGTGTGGTCATAGACCTTACACAGAAAATGTAGTAAGTACCCCTATGTTACTAACAAGAGCAATCACAAATTATCTTGTAATAATGCCATTGATTATATGAAGAGAACCAATTTTAGAACTGTTTTCATGTAGAAAAACAAAAAAACTTCTTTCTTAGAACTAAGGAAACACAGTAATTATGAAATTAATTGAAAATTACACAGGATTAGTTTATATTAGGTCATACTTTATCATCTATGATAATATACTTTTATTTAGCAATACAATAAAAGGGGAAACAGAAACAAAAAATATACAATGATGGACACACAAAGTTATCCAACATTCTTGGTGTGTCTACTTCTAAGGCCACAATAAAGTTGTAAAAATTAACATGCTTATCTCAAAACCAAGATATTTGATAAGCATATTTTAGTGCATATCATTTCTTTTCCTAATTTCTTTCCTCTGAACATGTCTACATACTTGGAATATATTTTTATTGGTGACAGATACATTTATTAAATCCCCTTGATTTTCATAGTTCAGCAGAAAAATCTATAGCTCTTCAAATGCAACTTATAAAAGCAAATATGAAGAATATACTTTTAAAACCTATATTTAAATTGTAAGGTGCTCTGGGTCCTGAACTTGACTCCCCAATATTTCTGTGGCAATAGCACACCTGCTCTTTCTTCATCATGCTCTAAAGCAAAACCTCTAGATTCTGTTACAGTAGCAGCATAACAGCTCTTTACATTTCTTTTATATTTATTGGCTTGTTTCTAAGAAACATCGACTCAGGTGAGATGTCTTGCAGCAATTGGTAATATAATGTTATGGGTTCTTAATGAGACAAGAACTGACATTTCAGTCATTAGTGCTGAGTTACCTAATTCAGTTCTGAGGCTTTGGAGTTACAGCCTGTGATCCAGAAATCTCTCCAACTAGAGGACATTTGACCCCACCAAATTTTAAAAGATTAAATGTGTCTTTCTAGACTACCAGTGTTCAGTATGGGACCACTGTGATAATGAGTATATCTGAAATCAGCTGTCTTCTGGGTGAAGGGGGATACATGCTGACCACTAACCTGAAAGCCAAAAAAAAAAGGATAATTTTCCTCCCTCTTTCTTTTTTGAACATAACATAAACCACCTTTCTAAAGTTGAGAATACTGAAACTCTTGACATTTTTTATTAGCTTTAGACATTCAATGGTGATTCTTTTTCATTCAATGTCTTAAAGTAATGAGTTATAGTTTATATAGTACTTGAACATAACTATACCCTTTAAAGGGGGTTTTAAGACCTGCATGGAAATACTCAAAACAGACAACAGTCAGTCTTAGAGGTTGAATAAGAACCAAAAGTTTTGCTGAGAAAAATTCCACATTTTTAATAAATGTTCTCTCAGTGCTGAAAGTAAAAATGCTACATGAAGTGGATGCCTCTTAAATGATAAATGGACAAGTTAGGTGCTTTGAATAGAAACACTAAATAAAGCTTTTCTGTTGAAATTATGGCCTTGGTACAAAATGGCATTTATTCAAGTCATTCAAACAATTTCATTCCATTTCACTAAAAATAAGATGACCTTTTAGAAGTCCAGACACCTTTCCTTTATCTTCTTGCAATAAAAAAATAACCAAATGAAATCCATTCCAAGTGGCACTGGATCCATAAGCTTGCTATCCTGCCGTTTTGGTTAGGAGGATAAATGGATACAGTAATTACATTACATGCTTTTCTTCTTGTAAAAAAGCAAACAATGTGAATATCAACTTTGTTTTTCTCTTTGACCAACAAAAATAATGTCCTTTATATTGATACATACATATACAAACACATGTCAATAGATTTATGAACATATGGGCATATGCATAAATACACATATGTGTGCAAAATAGCATCTCAGTGGTAGAATAAAATGAATCTAAAATTTTGTTAGCTTTACTCAAAATACAAACATTAAATTCTCACTACTAATGTCACTGAAAATAATTGTCTTAAGTAGTCATACCTCTTTTTGTAACTATTATACAATTATAGATAATTTCTTTGTGAATAAGTCTTTCTGTGAGTGCCTATCAGGTTCAAGTTTGGCTGTAGACAAAATTACTAGAGTGCAGAACTGAGGTCAATTTTGATGTCCTATACTCCTCCTCAATTTATTTTATCCTGAGCACATTGATAGAGACCTGCTCATTTGCCCCATTTGAAGCCATTTGGTGTTCCATAGGACCCAGTTTTATAATGGCCCCACCTGAGGGATGTTCTCTGCCAAGTTTCTGAGCACAAGTCAGTCAGGACTCACCTCTCCTTCCCTGGGCCACGGCCTTCCATTCTGGGTGTATTTGCTTTGATTCTGTCTCTTCTTTTGTCCTCCATCAGCAAATTTGCACAGTAAAGGCTCACTAGGGGCTGGGAAGATAAGAAACCAATTCTACATTAGCAAATCCCCCTTCAAAGTAAGTGAGTATTTGAGTCACAGTAGGGCTTTGTAATGCATATCTTTTGAAGTAGTCTTGCTTCTGGAGAGATATTTGGCCCCTTTTTAGTCTCAACTCTGTTGGCCACTGTTCTGACTAAGCTTCAAAAAAGTACTGGCAGACCATAAAAGAATATAACAAATATTGTTGAAAAAATAATCAGCGGAAGCAGAATGTGAACTTGCCTTAGAAGTAAAGAGGCAAGTGTCAACCCCTTCCAGTTAAGTTAGAAACATATTCATAAGCAGTATTTGTGCTTGGATAAATATTTCTTCCTCAAATCAACTATGTCTTCACTGTAGAAGCTGTAGGATTCTATTTTAGAAAGAGACACTTGGGGGCTTCTTTCTACAAAGGGAGCTATTTTGCTAATTGCAACCAAATTAGCTATTTTTTCTCATTACCCTGTTCAATTTCATAAAGGCTAGAAATTGATTGTTCATACAACCCCTTTCACTCCAATTTCCAAGTAAAATCTAGTCAGAATCCCAGAAAAACTAATTATTTCATATTAAGTGAACCCACATGATAAAATATAGCCAAAGGATATGGCTCTAGCAAATGAATCATGGACTGTGGTGAAATACAGTGGGCCTGGGTGAGTCACATAAACTTATTTCCTACGAAAAAGTGACCCAAACTAAAGTATGACAGAATTCCTCTTCCCTACATATTGCAAAATGACAATCTGTTTAAAATATAACAGGGCAAAACTCATTCTTTGAAAATGATGCCACCTGTACACCCCTACTTGACTGGAAAAAAATGCTATATGTTATTACTACAAATACATTTTAAACTGAATGAATTCTAACATGATCACATTGGCTTAACAGGCCTGATCAAGGCATTTGACATTGCTGAGAGGATTTTTGTTATAATAGTTTATTTGCTCTAATAAACCAAATATTAATTTGTAAGTTTATAGTTTGAAAATTAAAATGAGCTCCTTTCTCTTCCCATACACTAGGGAAAAAAATGCATTCTAATAAAATGAATTGTATTAATGGTTCAGATTGTTTACCTTCCCCTGAATCCTTTTCTTTTTGCATGCTGTATGTTGAGCCCTCTCAATCTGCCTCTTGAACTGACCCCTTGTGAATTGCTTTGCCCAATAAGATATTAGCAAATAAGACACAGTAGAAATCTGAAGTGTTTCTTCAAACTGGGGCTTGCTTCTTTTTCTTTTCTTTCTTTTTTTTTTTCTTTTTTTGTTCTTCTCCGGATGGCTATGTGAATATGCCCAGCCTAGCCTTCTGGAAAATTAGATCCAAATGTAGATGACTCATCCCTACCATTCCAGCCAAAGCCAAACTAGACCATCCAATGGCCAACTCCCACCAGACACTGAGTGAGCTCATCTAAGATCAGCAGGGGTACATAGAGAATGTGCAGCTGATCACAGAAAAATGTAAAGGCCCAGGTGAAATCAGTCAAGGCCATCCCATAAATGTGTAAGCTAAATTCATTTTTATTGTTTCATATCCTAAGATTTAGTAATTGTTATGTAGCATTATTATCTTAACAGGTAATACCCAACATCCATTCCTCCCTATTCTCATTCCCTGCTAGGTTGCATGCATTTACTAATCTGTCTGAATCAGAAAGTTATGGAATCCATCACATTAGAAATATTCAGAATTCTTTCTCCAGATGAAAAACTATAGGGATAAATGTAATCGTGGACTTCAAAATTCTATACACATAAAAATTTCCTGTGAGATTTCAAAAGTGTATGTGTGTGTGTATTTACTCCACACTATAGGATATTTTCTCCCTTGTCATTTTAAATATTCAAGTTACATTCACCATTTCACATGAGGTAGTCATGCTAATCTATGAATTTATCATTGACAATAGCACAAATTTCTCACAAAAGACAACAGAATCTGGAAATACCTTAATTTCCTGTTGTAAAGAATTATAGATTCTACCTTTTATGCCTCTTTGTATAATGACTTCCCTGAGTTACGCTTTCTACATCTAAAACAGGATTTTCTTGGGAAAGCCGGGATGGCTCAGCGGGTTAAGCGCTCACTTTGAAGCCCAGAGGACCAAGGATCGAATCCCGGCTCCGGACCAAGAGGACCCACATGCTGAAATGGGGTGTGCTTCCCGAATGCGGTGAGGCCCCCAGTTCAGTTCTAAATAAATAAGTAAAACAGGATTCTCTTTATAGTCTCCTAAAACAGCTTACTTTAGGGCACATAGTATATTGGCTTTAGTATAGATGACAGTGGCTTCTCTATAGGACATTTATATACCTGTAGGCTTTAACACATACTCTGGGTGTAATCAATTATTAAGGGTAGCGGCCTGTTTACTGGGTTTGAGGTCTGGCTCCATGACCTTACTAGTTACAAAAACATGGGCACTTAAAAAACAAAACAAAACAGTGAATCATTTCCCTCTTGTATAACATGGGGATAATAATATTACCTACCTCAAAGACTGTTTTTAGAATTAAATGACTTGATTCATGGAGAGGGCTTAAAACGATGTACAGTACATAAATACTAAATCCATATTAGCTACAACTACCATTATCTCTTAGTGTCTCTTATTAGCCACTGCCAGTTATCGGCTGTGAAACCTGATCACTTGTCAGAGTCAGAGTTCAGAGTGTTTAATCAAGTGGGCTTAATTTCATAAGCTCTGTTCCATTTTAACTCCATGGTGGTTTGGCCACAGAACTTGTGACTGTACTTCAGTAATGACAAAAAATAATTTACCCATGGGCAGGATCTATGTTTCCCAAATGGCTCTTACTGACTACAGCTTGTCTAGACCATCTGGCCACTACATCCACGTCCCCCTTCTGAGTCAACACCAAAGTGTGGCTCCAGTATCCCCTGACAATGATGCAGGTCATGTTACTCTTATGTGTGTTAACATGCAATGCTTATGATAAGTGCTCCTTCTCATTTTTTAAAAATTATCATAAATATAAATATAAAAATAATATAAATAGTCACTTAATTGCAAGAGATCTATTGGTAGTTTAACTCTATCAGTGTTCTATTTTATTATTATTAATAGAGAAAGCACTGTGACATCCACACAGCATTACAATTTATTGGGTACTTCTTTTCTCAGATGTCATATTAAAATTTTAAATAACTGTTCCAGAGACAAGTTTCATAATTTTTTCTTTGTTGAAAAAGGTAGTCTTTACTTTTAGTTTGCTCTTTCTAAAACAATTATATATATACAAATTACACATCTAAAAATGCATTTCCAAACTCTTTAGTTTAAATATATATATAGTATACATTTATATAAACAAGGGAATTGACATGTATGTGTATATATAAAGGGTGTCCCAAAATTCACTCAAGAAGTAATTTTGATAGAAAACACAGGTTTATAATTAAAAATTGTAAATTTTCATTGCTCAACAATGAAAATGCATTGTTCTTTCATGTAGCACTACATTTTTAATAACCCTAAACTGTCAGCTGTCAAGCTGTCTTTTTTTTTGTTGGCAACACTTTACAGCACAAATGACTCAAAATTCAAATCCTGCGTGAATTTTGGGACACCTTTTACAAAGATATTTATATCATATATTTATTTATTATATGTAAACACACACACATACACACACACACACATATACTTAAAGTTTTTGTTTGTTTGTTTGTTTGTTTTTCTGAAAACTTGGGAGCTATAGAATTAGGGAGGCAACAATGGCAGAAAAAGAAAAGGCCCTGAACAAATTGTAAACTTTGGGTTTCTTCTACTCACAATCATCAAAAAAAATTTTGCAGGGGATGCTGGGAAGGCTTAGCCAATTGAGAACTCATCTTGCAGCCTTGGGGTCCAAGAATTGAATCCTAGCCCCAGCATATGTGTGGACCCATATGCTGAACTGGGGTGTGTCCCCAGTTTGGTTCTCACCAGGGTGAGCTCCATGTGGGAGGCCCTGGGCCAGTTCCTGCCCTGCTCAGCCCCGTGCCCACCTGTGTAATGAAACCATATCAATAACCAATAACCTGTGACTATGGAGACTGCTCTGGGCACTCCCCCTTCTCTCTCTGACTCTTTTCTCTCTCTCTCTGTCTCTCTTTGTCAAAAACAATAAAAATAAATCTTTAAAAAAATGTTTATAGAGAGAAGTGGGATGGCTCAGTGGGTTAGCTAGTTTTGCAACCCCAGGAACCGAGGATTGAATCTAGGCCCTGGCCCATGTGGACCCATATGCTGAACTGGGGTGTGCTTCCCATGTGGGAGGCCCCAGTTCAGTTCCCGCCCCCCTGGTTTGGCCCCTGGCTCAAGGGGGCATGCCTCCAGTGTGGAATGCCCCCAACCCGGTTTCCTCCCTGCTGGGCCCCCACCCTTCTCTCTGTCTCTCTGTCAAAAACAATAAAATAAATCTTTAAAAATATTTTCCAGGGGAAGCTGGGATGGCTCAGTGGGTTAAGCACTCACTTTGAAACCCTGGGGACCGAAGATCAAATCCCAGTCCCAGCCTGTGCAGACCCATATGCTGAACTGGGGTGTGCTTCCCAAATGCAGTGAGGTCTCCAGTTCAGTTGAAAAACAAATTTTTTTTTTTCCAGAGGCATCCTTGCAACCAAATTACCAAAGAACAACGTGCTAGCTTGCAATGGATAAAATATATAGAAAGCTTATGGGATTCTGTATTTTAAATCTATCTTCAAGTTGTGCAATATCGATAAGAGAACTTTCAAAAAATCATTTTTACCACTAAGAGAAATTTAAAAGTCATAGAGGGATAGCTCAGAGATTGAGAGCTTCTGTTGAAATCGCAAGGTCTGGGGTTTGATTTCTGGCCCCAGCTGGTGCAGACCCACATGCTGGACTGCAGTGCAACGGGTAACCACCAGGATGGCTTGGCAACAAAGGTACTTGGATAGGGGGAAAAGGCCCCTCTTTAAACAACCCCCCTTCAAACCCCACTTTTTAACACTTATGCTGTCATTTCAGTTTTTATTTTAATCTTTCTTCCTTCCTTCCTTCCTTCCTTCCTTCCTTCCTTCCTTCCTTCCTTCCTTCCTTCCTTTCTTTCTTTCTCTTTCCTTTCTTTCCTTTCTTTCTTTTTTCTTATTGTTAAATTTATTAGGGTGACATTGGTTAGTAAAAATTACATAGGTTACCGCCCAGAGTCAGCTTTCTTTCCATCACCATGTGTTTGGATCCCCCTCCCTCCTCTCCCACCCCCACTCCCCTGTTACCCTCACATAACCATTACTGATTGTGTCCATGAGGTTTTGTTTCTTTGTTGCTTTCAGTTTTATATTTCACATATGAATGAAGTCATATGGTTCTTAGCTTTTTCTGTCTGGCTTATTTCTCTTAGTATGACAATCTCAAGTTCCATCCATGTTGTTGCAAATGGCAGTATTTCATCTTTTCTAATAACTAATATTCCATTGTATGTATGTACCACAGCTTTTTTTATCCACTCATCTATCATCGGGAACTTTGGTTCTTTTCATGACTTGATCATTCTTTCTAATCAAAGATAGGTAGGTTTTAGACTACAATGCCCCCTGCCCACCGTGTCAGTTAATTACCTCAAAATGTGGAATTTCTTCTCCACTCCTGGGCAAATAATGTCTCAGGGATAACCGATTAAGCCAGAGGGCAGGCCACGGACTACTAGGGGCTAAGACAAGTTTTTCCTCACAAGGTCACCCTGCTTCTATGGTTCAGGGGTCTGCTTTACAAACTAATAATTTTAATGATTAATCAAATCTATGTCTCCTGGTCTAGGGACCACTGGGAAAAGGCTCATAACCCAGAACGAATTCCAAACTACCTCATTTGAAAAACTGAGTGAGAACTTCTAGACTCTTCTCTCCCTTTTAGCCTAGTTAGGGTGAGAACTCTACGACTACCCAGTAGGCAGGGACAAGGACCACACTTAGCAGGAATTAGATATAGAATAAGAGACCTTCAGCCCCTCAACTTCTAATAGAGACTTAAGGGGATCACATCTCTCAAGAGGAAGGCAAGGTAGGCAGCCCCAAGGTAGGGGAATCTAGGGACCCCTCCCATAGAGCACTCATAGCCAGAGTGGTTACCACACTATTTTCTGGAGACCCCACCCAAGATTAAGCAACCAAAGGAGGAGATAGAAGGAAAAAAGCTAATACAAGGACATTTTAGAACACTAAAATGCCCACTGATTTAAGGCTCAATATACCATCATTGTAATATCATAATATGCCTGGAATTTCATTAATATCATTATAACACACTAAATTCTGGGAAGAAACATATGCAGTTAAAAAAAGTTATGTAGAGGATACAGGGATGCCTCGCCAGGGTGAGCGCTTGCCTTGCAGCCACGAGGTCTGGGGATCGAGTCCCAGCCCTGGCCCATGCTAACCCATATGCTGAACTGGGGCATGATTCCCTGTTGGAAGCCAGTGCGGAGCCTTAACGGAAAGGTTTCGGGGGCCTCAATGGCAAAGCCTCAGTTCCCTGGGCCTAATGGGAGGGACCAGCCTGGGGCTTCAAAGGCAAAACCTTGGTCCCCTCTTTCATCTCCTTCGGGGAGGGGGGTAGTTGCGTGATTAGATATAAAAAAATCTATTTACCAGCTTCACATGAAGGCAAGGCTGACAGACACTGATAGATTTGGAGCTCATGCTCTACATATCAAAGCCCTTACTGGAAGGGGCTGTTATCTCCTGTAAAGATCTGTTTACACTGTGCTTTGCTATACCAATGCCTGTTCCTTGTAATGGTACACTTTTGCTATATAAGATAAGCAATAAAGCTATTGGGGGCTGCTCCTATTGAGGACAGTCTAAGCCATTTGGTCTGTCAATTCCCACCGCTGGAACTCGCGGACTTCGTTCAGCCATGCAGTAGGCCCCCAGTTTGGTCCAGCCCTGTGCAGCCCCACGTCCATCCATGTGGAATGAAACTATGTTCAAACTAATGATATACAGCTGTGGGCACTGCTCTGGGCCCTCCCCCTTTTCTCTGTCTCTGTCTCTCTCTCATGAAACAATAAAATAAATGTTAAAAAAAAAGTGATGTAATGTGGCCCCTGTCAATCAAAAGACCCCACACCCCAAAGGGCATTCTCTTTTCTCAAAGAAAAGCAATAAAAACTGCTTAGCCTCTTGTATTCTGCCTTTTGACTCACCTCTTCTTTTTCGAGCCTGCTTCCATCTCTGTGAAGTGTACTTTTAATATTTGCTCTATCAACAAACTTTTCTTTCACACTTATACTTTGGTGTCAAGCTCAGTTCTTTGATCAGGTCACCAAGAGTTTGGACAGAACACTGAGGAGACCCCCATTCTCTGTTAAGAGCCTTGGTTCATTCCCACCTCAAGTGGCCCCACATCCACCCGTGTGGAACGATACCATTTCACAATTAATGATGTATAACTATGAAGACTGCTCTGGGTTCTCTCTCTCTCTCTCTCTCTCTCTCTCTCTCTCTCTCTCTCTCTCTCTCTCTCTCTCTCTTTTTCTCTCTTTCTCTCTTTCTCTCACCTTCTCTCAAACAATAAAATAAATCTTAAAAAATAAAGTCATGGGGGATGCCAAGATGACTCAGCAGGTTGAGCACTCATCTTGCAGCTCTAGGGAGCGAGGAATGAGTCCTGACCCTGGCCTGTGTGGATCTATATGCTGATCTAGGAGTGCTTCCCATATGAGGCCCCCAGTTCAGTTTCCACTAGAGTGAGTTTCCCATGGGTGTGGTCCCCAGTTAAGCCTTTGGCTCAAGGGGGTGTACCACCAAGTTAAGAGTACTGTGGCTCAGTTCCCACCCTGCTCCACCCCCACCCACCTGTGTAGAACAAAACCATGTCAAAAATTGATGACGAAAACTGATGCCATACAGCTATGGAGACTGCCCTGGGCCCTCCCCTTCTCTCTCTGTCTCTCTCTGTCAAAAACATAAAATAAAAAAAGAACTTTTAAAAAAAGTCATGTAGTGAGACTTTCTTAACTTTCAGCTGAAACATCTTTGTGAACTGTATTTTACAGTGTCTTAGAAGCCTCCAGTCTTAGCCACCCTGATAGTCAGGGAGCTTGATAAGCCATTAAACTGTGGATGTTGATGATAACTTATTTATAAATATATTTACTGATGTTGTTAAGTAGAAACAACTGCTGTTACTTTACTAATTTGATGATGATTATGATGTTAAAAAAGATAGAACCACAATGTATTACTAAATGAATTAAAAAATAGTCCCAGAAACAAATTTTCAAATATGTCGTTAAAAATAGATAAATTCATGATATTATCTTTACATTTCAGGAGTATAATTTTAATTGCTGATTTCACAAAGCAGCATATTTCATTGAGAGTATAAGAGAAAACATTAGTAAATTTGGTGAATTAAAATTTATATAGGCTTCTAGTGATTAGATGATTTCTAAATATCGCAAGATAAAGTTCGAAGTCCTTGATTAGAAGATAAGAACTTGTCCCCTTAATCTTATCTTTCATCATTCCTTCCGCCTGCCTGAAATTCCCTTCCCCATCCCTGCGCCCCCACCTCCATCTCCTGCCCCACACACTCATATCCTCCAAACTAATTAACCTTCAGAATGTAGCTCAAATGCCATGTTCTTTGGAAAGCCTCCTTTGACTTCTCTTTAGAGTGAAATTGCCTTGTACTTACTTGGCAGACTTTCATAGGTTGAATGTTGTTTTTGTTTGTGTTAAGCCCTTTGAGAGTATCCAGGCTTGAGGATGGGAAGTGAGTATATTATAGCAAAAGTGGGGTGAAATTTGTATGTGTTTGTGTGTGCATATAGTTACAAGCATTTTACACATAGCTATATATAGTACTCAAAAAGGATGCTAGTCAAAGCGAGTCCGAGCACCAGCAGCACTGGTACCAACATGTGAGAACCTGTTAGATATTCAGAATATTGGGCCCTTTCTTGGACCTAATGAATCAGAATCTGCATTTGAACTGGATTCCCACGTGATTAGTGTGCACTCTAATGTTTGAGAAATATGGGTTTGATTATGACTGGCTCATTAGAAGAAGGAATACATCTGAATGTTAACATGAGTCCTCTGAGTAATGAGATGATTTCAGTACCACAGAAATACTCTTGTCACAATTTCCTTATCATGGCATTGTGGTGCCAATTAATTTTGTTTAGTTTCTTTTAACAGTAGTTAAAATAAAGACTGAGTGAAAAAGACGCCTTTGTGGAAGTGAGATGCAGTAAAAGCCACAGATTGTAATGTGCTGAAGACATTATGGTCTATCATGTACATGGAAAGTATTTAAAATATAACTACAACAATGCTTGGCAATAAAATTGCATGGTAATTATGAAGAAGTAATTACTGTTTACTTGCTTAGTGGAGTATTTCTACTCTTCCAAACTTTGTATTAAATGTGAAACATTCAATGCATAAACTGGTAAGATAGTCTAATGATTATAGGACTTGTTGTTTCAAGCAAGCAAACAAAAAATACTTTCCTTAACAAAATTAATGTAAAATATTTTATTTTTATTTTCTACTAAAACAGCACATCTTCAGTTTTATGAGCCATTAAGAATGTTTTTGGGGAAGCCAGGATGGCTCAGTGGGTTAAGCGCTCACTTTGCAGCGCCGGGGACCAGGGATCGAATCCCGGCCCTGGCCCGTGCGGAACCATATGCTGAACAGGGAGCTCTCCCAGTTCAGTTCTCTCTCTGTCTCTGCTTCTGTATCTCTGTATCTCTCTCTCTCTCTCTCTCTCTCTCTCTCTCTCTCTCTCTCTCTGTCAAAAATAAATAAATAAAAATATATTTAAAAAAATGTTCTTTAACAGTATATTCTACAAGTAGATATTGACATAAATTTTAGCTAATTTTTTAAAGATTTATTTTATTGTTTTGACAGAGGAACAGAGAGACAGAGAGAAGAGGGAGGACCCAGAGTGGTATGCATAGTTGTACATCATCAGTTTTCCACATGGTTTCATTCCACACAGGTGGGCAGGGGCCACGTGGAGCAGGAACCAGGCCGGGAGCCTCCTGCATGGGAGGCAGGCCCTGGCGAGCTGGGAGCGAAATTGGGGGGCCTCCCGCATGGGACACTCACCCTCAAGAGAACCAAACTGGGGGCCACACCCCAGCTCAGAATATGGGTCCACATGGGCCGGGGCCGGGATTTGAGCCTTGGACCCCAGAGCTGCAAAGCAAGTGCTTAACCTGCTGAGCCATCCTGACTTTCCCTAGCTAATGTTTATCAATATAGAATTGTTCTTTAAAAAAGTCAAACACAAGGGGAAGCCGGGATGGCTCAGTGGGTTGAGCGCTCACTTTGCAGCCCCGGGGACTGAGGATCGAATCCCGGCCCATGTGGACCCAGATGCTGAACTGGGGAGTGCCCCCAGTTCGGTTCTCACTGGGGTGAGACCTGGCCCAGTTCCTGCCCTGTGCAGCCCCACTCCCACCTGTGGAATGAAACTATGTGGAAAAACCAATGATGTGCAACTATGGAGACTGTTCTGGGCCCTCCCCCTTCTCTCTGTCTCTGTCTCTGTATCTCTCTCTCTCTCTCTCTGTCAAAAACAATAAAAATAAATCTTTAAAAAGAAAAGAAAAGTTGATTCACATGGAAATGCTTAGGCCAGAACACCCAATTAAT
>PVKE010018840.1:0-29084 GCA_004027555.1 Craseonycteris thonglongyai
TCATTGCTTTCTGATCTTGGCCATTGCTAGGACCATGTGTGCTAGTCATGGGTGAACAATGAAGGAACTCTCCCAGGCCCCAGCCAGGTTCATCTGTGTAGACCCTGTGGATAGTTCTGCTCCAGCTGTCTCTGGCCCCTGGGCAACACCAGGGCTTGTAACTTTTGGGAGCATCTCCTGGGAAAGGAGCTATGTGCTTCTCTCTCCAGAACATCAAACTTGTCTGGAAGATCTCTAGACAGGGGAACAAGGAAGCCTTGGTAGAAAAGTGGCCTCAAAACTAAGCAGAAAATATACCCCTTAATTTTCTTTTCTCTGCCATCCCTTCCTTCACGGAGGCAAATTGAGAATGTTTTCTTGCTGCCTTTAGCAGAGAGAAGTGAAAAAGACTGAAATAATAAGGGAAAAAATATTGCATTTGTAAAAAAATGCCAGTTTCAACAGTATAAATACAATATGCAATTTATTTCAGCTACCTTAGAATTTAATTCCAAAAGTCTCCCTAATTTAAAAAAAAAAAAAAAATTGATTATATACTTTTTCCAGCAGTGCTTTGAACTGAAATTGTAACTTTTACATAAGAGAGTTGGGAGACAGAATTACAAATCTGGATCTACTTTCTGCTGATGGAATGAGGTCATGAGGGACACATCCCATGACCACAGTAAAGGGAGCTGGACAGCTCCCCAGCACTCACATAATCAAAGTTTGGCTTGACTCAATCATGACTCTCAGAAACTCAGGGTGTTGGCAGATCCATACACACACTACCATACCTGTTCCCCACAAGCCACCTGTGAGGTTGGCAAGAAAAGCCAAGAGGTCCAAGGAACTTTCTACCTGTTAAGTACCTGAGAACTCAAGTTCTGCTCTGACACTGACTACACTCTACCTGGGAAAAGATATAGGGACAAAAATTTGACAGACAAATTATACATATATTGCCATCGGTGGTTAAGATTTTAGTCACTGCATACATTTCATTAAAGATATAAATAAAAGAAAACCAGTGAGCCTCATGTTAAGTCTAGCCAGCCGTAGCAAGTCTATGACAAAAAGCCTTTAGTTCCTCCCTTCTGCTTTAGTTTTGCCTAAAAATAATAGGATCAAAGCATAACACATTTAAAATCTGACTTTTGACACATAATCAACAATAATGTCTGCATTGTGGTAAAGTAGAAAAACCATGAAACTTTAAGACAAATATGGTAAATTGAATATATTTAACTAAAACTCTTGAAACCACACTAAAATTACTTTAAAAGTGATATTTTTTTTTAAAGCATAATCTGGCCAAGGTGAGGATAAGAGACAACAATTACATGATTTAGACACTAGCTATGTTTACACCCAAACAGATCTAGAAAACTGATCGTGGATCATCCATGTGAAAAGCTGGATACCAACATGAGTTATTCTATGAAATCCCTTAAATGTCTTAGAAATTGATGGTGCTAGAGTCCAATGGAAGTGGGTTTGGAGGTAAAGCCTAAAATAAGAAGGATTGGTTAACAGCTATTTAATGAATAGTAAGAACTCTCATCTAGGAAAAAAATTAAGAGTTCACATTCTGGAGATAAGAAAATAGAAGGTCTGAGGATGATCCAGGCCCAAGATAAGGCACTGATGTCATTTTGAAAGCAAGGAGCTAAAATGATCTTAAGCACACTGAGTACTGAGACTTTCAGCCTTCTTTACTCATTTGGCTCTAGAATGATGGCATCCAGGTCATTATTCTCCTGGCAAATGATTAAACAGATTTTCCCGAAGGACTTTGATTAGCCTAAGAAGAAAGACCTAGAAGTACTGACATTAGGGGTTACTCAAAAGAGACAAAGACTGATTCCTCTATAATGAGGCCTTATTACTCTTACTTTTCATCACCATTAGATGCATTAAAAAATTCAGTCAGCTTTTTAGTCCACCAATTTGAAATGTAAACAAACAATGTAAAACTATTAGAAGTATTAGAAAAACCTCTTTAAAAATCAGAAATAAGCAGAAAAAAGTTAACCATGAGGAAAACAATACTATGTCATGTAGTGAGAAGAAAAGTTTAAATACACATATATTATTACATCTTTAGAAAGATAGTAGAACATATTGCACTCCTGAAAAAAGGACACACTGCTATTTTTTAACAAATGACAGATAACAAGATTTGATCTCAGACATTAAAAGAACATAGTAGAAACAAAACCCTCAAAGAAGTGTTGAAAATAAAGTTGAAGAAATCCCTCAGTAGAACAAGAAATAAAATGAAGAAAAAAATATATAAAAATTTTAAATTTGGCCAAATAATATTTCAGAAAGATAGAGCAGACGAAATGGTCATTGATATAATTCATGAAAATTTTCCCAAATAGAAAGATAGTAGCTTTCAGACTAAAACGGCTCAAATAGTACCCAGCACAGGGGATAAAGATGAACCTATACCAATGTACATCATTGTGAAATTTCAAGAAACTGGGGCTGAATAAGATGTTAGAAATTTCCAAAGAGACAAAAAGATGGAAGAGAAAAATACAAGCCACGTTTCTGTTTCTAGGATGATAAATCAGTAAGTGTTCAAACCGCTTAACCACACCTAGAATATTATACTTAGCTAAACTAGCAATTGAGTATGCAAATGCCATGAAGCCAGTTTTAGACACTCAAACCTCAAAAAATTTAATATTTATGAACCTCTCCTTGGGACGCTAATGACAAGTGTGCTCTCACTACAATGAAAAACCTAACCATAAAAGAGGAAGACATGGTATACAAAAAATAAAAGATTTAATGAAGAATACAAGTAAAAGATATGATAATCAATCAATCTATATTGAAGTAGGACATAACACTCCAGGAAATACCCTGAAGAAAATACAACTGTGAGAGTACATGTTGTGTCTAAACATATTACAAAGATAGTCAGTGGAGATTTGAGATTTGGATTAGAGATATGTGCAAAGAAATTAAGGAAATGACAAAACAAGACAATTATTAACTAAAGGGGAAAATTGTAAAGTATACATGAAAAGAAAAATAATCATTGGTTTACTATATGACTCAGCCCTGAATTGAATACATGATAATATAACTACTGATCACTGATCTAACTATCTCAGAAGGATGGGAAGAATGTGTACATGTACTGTGGGGTACAGAGAGATTAATATCATTATCTCCCATAGTGGGAAGTCACAAAACAGCAATGTAATCCTATTGGTCTGAGATAAAGAAGTAAAGATCAAAAGCATCAACTAAAAGATTTGGAAACTTTTGCTTCTATGAAGGGGAAATTAGGAAGCTTGTTTCTATCAGCTAATCTAATCGAATTAGTTCTGCCTAGCAGCCAGAGATACAGATTTATAGAAAACAACCCTCTCTAGCTGCATAGGGGCCATGCTGTTTTCCACATAGTCATCTCCTGCAGTAGTGTCCGTGCATCAAGAGCAAATCGTGTGGTGGGGGGAAGGGGGGGTGGTCTTAACTTCATCTTGGCCACTGTACCCACTGGCCACCTTTAGCTCCTCACTAGTCTTTCCTTCTAAATTCAGCCCAACAGCAATCAGGATTGCCTGCTTTTTCTTCATCTTCTATTAGATTTGGGCAGCAGAAAGGTGAAAGAGAAACTAGAGCACAAGTGGATCAAGATGGGTGGATCATCTGTAAGGATCCTGAAATTTAAATCTTTAAGAAGCCAGGAGGCTTCTATGTGGCTAACATGAAGTTAGTGTGTTTGTCTGCTACCTGGGTGTACTGCTCTGACTCCAAACTCGTTAACTACATGTGTATTAGGACACTACTAGATAAAGAGAAATGTGAACTGCACATCCACAGGCATCAGAAGGAATTTTCTACGATATATTTTATAAGTTCCTGAAGGTCAGATTCTGATGGACGCTTCCTTGGCAATTCTCAACCCATGACATGTAAAGTTGGGGGCCCTCACTAAAAGTGTGTTCATTAATAACCAACAAAATAGAGTGTCCTAGCTCCAGGGTAAGCTCAGGATATCTTTTTCTTCCCGGAGAGACTTAAGCTGAAACACCTTTCTCAGATGCCTGAAACAGAATGATCAAGCCAAAATATTCTGTTGGAAATAGGTTTCTAGACATCAATAGATAAAGAGGTCAAGACCTGAGGAGATGGGAGAACCAGTCCACAAAGCTCTTCAGTCCATTCTTAGGTTCTATTCTTCGGAGCTCTCTTTTCTGGACACAAAGCCTCCTCATTCTTGATTGTTCTGGAGGCTGGTGGGATGGTGTCAGGTTTAGATAAGGCATTGGAGTAACTCATCCCCCACTAAATTATTCAAAGACCTTTGCATGCGCTTGTAAGCATGAAATACGTCCAGTTGACATGGTTTTAAAGCATCCCTGGAAGCTATCATTTTTGTCACAGCAGAATTTTCAATTTCTGTCTTCTTAACATGTTCAGGAGGCTACCAGTGGAGCCTCAGTCATTATCTACCCCAGAGGAGGCAAGTATGCAGGAGGCAGAGGTACAGCTGTTGCCCGTCACATTTGTGCAAGGCTATGTGACAATGGAGAGTTCCTTTGCAGCAAAGATATTGCTGAAATATGAGGAGACATATAAATGGCCATTGGAGACCATCATTTTGTCATGCTGCTTTCCTTTTGTGTCTCTTTAGAGTTTTTTTTTTATCCTTGTTAAAGTCAAATCTTTTCACTTTTGCCTCACTAGTTTTTTGTAGTTTTTGAACATCAGAACTTCTTTTGAATGGAAAGGATAGAGTAGCTTTTTGTTTTTCATTCCTTGAGGGATTTATATTGTTTTCTACTTTGGCTCTAAGTGGTTCAAACAATATATATGCTTATGAAGAACTTTAGGTGCCATTATATGAGCCACATATATTCACTTGGAAGCATATCGACATTTTATTAAGAAAATATGTAACAGGCTTTATTTTTAGTCTTTTTCAGCTGGCCTTATCCTTCTGAACTTAACTTCTTTTCCTGTTGATTTTATTCCAGAAAATTGTAGCATTGCTTTTTATTGTGGTTTGAAGTTTCATAATCTTGTTCTAATATGGAATACTTTGTTTTAATTTAGCAAGTAATCATTCTAATATGTAAAATGACTTGAATTCATAAAATTTAAAACTGGAAGAGCTCATATGTTTATTCATCCTATGGTTGAGGAATTTGTCCCTGATCAGTTATTGTTGGCAGGAGTTGAAGATAGATTTCTTGTTCTGTTACTAATATAGTTAGAAAAGCAATATTTTTCCTATCTTTATTCTCAAGGCTTTTCATTCTTCTGTGCTTCTCAGTGGACCAGAAAAAAAAATGTAAAAGCGGTTTTGCAAAAATAATGCAAGGTTGATGGAAATGGACTGATGTATTTAAGCTAACAGAAGCAGCAAATATTCCAGCTGTATGTTATATGCAGCAAAGGAAATTTTTGTAAGCTTCTGTTTTCTGTCCCAAAGCCTCTACTAGTCAGAACTATTTTTTGGAGGTTAATTTGTTATGCCAAAAAATCTACATTTTTGCAAATGAATTCCAGACTCTCATGGTAACACCTTGCAAATTATAAACTGGCTATTTCTTACTCTTACTTTTTCTTTGGCTTTTCTTGGCTTTGACCTATCTCTGTCTGCATAGTCATTTGATGCATCAAAATCTTGCACAGTTCTTTCTTCAGTTAGCAAGGCAAAGCTTTGGGGTTGCAAGGTTTTTCCGGTGTCTGCTCACATATAATCTGCATTCATATTCTGAACAGTGCTGTAAACTCATTCATCATTCTTTTTCTAGGTTAGGTAAATTCATCACATGGGATTTTTATATTATTTAATATGAATAATTGTAAATAATCCTCACAAACACTGATTCACCTTATTTTATACTGGCTTTAATCTATGCTAAAAAATATGTTAAAATTTTCAATTCCTATGAAATAACAAAGGTAAAGAAGATAACCGAAATATTATGTTTATTTGATTTATAAGATGTTAACCAGCTTTGTATTCAATTTACAGATATATTTCTAAGTTTTGGGGTTTGTTTGTTTGTTTGTTTAGTTGTTCACACACCAACATGTATTAGTGTCTCATATCATCTTTTGAAATGGCTTTGCCATCTTCCTTGCTTCCTCATTAGTGAATTAAATAAAACTTTGACACACATTCTTTGGCATGTTACAAATTAGAACTTGACTTACAATATCTTCATTTGAGAATGACAAGTATGTACCTTTTATACCCTGACTTTTCTGTCCTGTACCTATGACAGACATCAAAATCAATCACAAATCACAAGCATGATTCAGAATCTTTCTCAACACAAGGGCCCATAAAGTGCTAGAGGCAATAAATAGAAAATGATACTAAATTTTAAATTAATTCGACGTATCTGCCATATTGGCATGAGTTTTGTTTTCGTTGCTTTGAAAAGTTGCTGGGCAGACCAAATGATGCTTATTCTTGAAAGATAACAGATGCAAGTTGAAAACCTCAGGGTCAAATCCAGCATCATAAAGATGGTACATTTGGTAACACAAAGTTTTATTGCTATCATTTGCAATCCTTTAGCGGTGTACACTTGCAAGTTTTCCATACCCCACAGTTCCTTGGTTCACACATTATTCCAGCAGTTACATTACTTGTATTTACTTCTGGTCTTCTGAGGCTAGCTGGTAGTTAGAGATTGAGTTGTATAAAGTTGACATTTGCATAGGTTAAAGATGTGGAGTATTAACAATTCCCTATAAATCAACAAAATCAGAAAGAAAAAAAAAAGAATTTAACAAAATTAGGCTATCCTTAGTGATCTTCCAGGTTTAAAACAATTTTTTATTTTCTATTTTGAATCACTAATCAAAGAGAAGTGCTATGTAACACCTAATGTGTACAAAGCACTGTGGTAGATTCCAGGGATGACAAAGACAGAAGCACACACCCCGCTTTGGAGGTGCTCATGCCTGGTTTTCAAGGTGTGAACTGTCTCATTTTCTATTAACTTATGAGCTCCCTGAAGGCAAAGCCTGTGCTTTACTGTGCTGTGTTTTTCTGTCACATGGCAGATGGTCAATAAATATTTGTTAAATGAATGGAAGGTAATGAGAGAGGGGAGAAGGAAGGAAAAGAGGGAGAAAGGGAGGAATGGACACTATTAGAGACCAATCTAACAAATTGGCTTGTAATAGGAAAAAAAATAATGCCAAGAAAAATTTTGATTTTTTAAAATATACCTCTAGGGGAAGCCGGGATGGCTCAGTGGGTTAAGCGCTCACTTTGCAGCGCCGGGGACCGGGGATCGAATCCCGGCCCCGGCCCGTGCGGAACCATATGCTGAACTGGGAGCTCCCCCAGTTCAGTTCTCTCTCTGTCTCTGTCTCTCTCTCTCTCCCTGTCAAAAATAAATAAATAAATAAAAATATATTTTAAAATACACCTCTAAATGGGTTTTAGAATCCAAAATATATTTTAAATCCATATATATAAATTTATTGGGGTGACATTGGTCAGTACAAATAGCATAAGTTCCAGGTATACAATTCTATAATACATCGTCTATGTGTTACATTATGTGTTCACCATCCAGAGTCAGTTTTCTTCCCACCACCATATATTATTATTTGTAAAGCCATCTGTTGAAATGGCTCTTAGTGGTATTGACCCGGTTTGTTTCCAAAAATGGAAACCACTCATTAATTTATGGTGCATTCCACCATAAATTAATGTTTAAAGGAAGGCTTCAAAGGCAGTAACCAAAGTGAAATCATCAATATCAATGACAGCATGATTGGAAAGATCCCTTTGTTAGGTGATGGTTGTTTGGAGGTATAAACTAGGTATCTATTAAAAATTGATCATATAAACATACCAAGATGGGGACATTTTTGTCACAATTCTTATTGCCAATGCAAGAGAACTTCTTAGCACTTTTTCCTTTTGTCAGTATTAAAATTATCAAGGTATATATTAGAGCTGACTTTTAAGATTTTCATAGGGTAAATGTTCCTATTTGAAAGTTTGTTTAGGATGATTTTTCATTTTATAAACTCAGCACATCTCATCAAAAGCCAATAATAACTCAAGTTCTTTTTTATTTATTTATGCCTGGAAAATACTAAAGGTTATTCAGCTAAAATGTTTCCAGAATTGGTGAAATACTCATCAGTCGTTTTGAGAAATTTATTGGATGTGAAAACATTTACACTGTGGTAACTAGTCAATGCTAACTTTGCTATTTACAGATGACACACCTCTTACCACTCAAGAATAAATAATGATTAGAAATCATGTTTTTACCTATGAGTTTGGTGTAGGGATGAAGAGAAGAAAAACGTTTGGTGAAAGAGTGAATTTTTAGAACAACTTTAAGAGAAAGCAAATTGATTGTGTGGACTAAAAGCCTTAAAAATTTGCATAGTCTTTGAACCAGCAATTCTACTTCTGGGAATTTATTCTAAGGAAATAATTAAGAGTTTGTACAAAGAAAGAACTTATAATAGATTAGTTATTAATGTAAACAAAGGAGGCCACTAAATCTATGTATCATTGCATCCATATAGAGTAATTATGCACACATGTACACACATATTTTTTTTTTCTGGAAGAATAGATTTTAACAGTAGTAACTCTAAAAGAAAAGTTAGGCATCCTCAAAAAATTTTTATTGTTTCACTCTGCTTATATCATTTTCTAATTTTTTTTCAATGAACATATAGCACTTTTAACACAAACCTACTTCAAAAAGAAAAAATGAGTTAAGAGGGGTCTCTCTATGTATTCTATATAAATTAATCTGATAAAGATAATTATTACAGTATTTAGCATTAGTTACCTCAAAAAGGTTACTACAAAAGAAAAATTTCCAAGTAGAATCTGAGTAAACTAATATGAATCATATTTCTTCAATTTGAAGTAAAGTTATTCTACGTAAGAAATCTATGTTTTTTTTATTTTGTTTTTAATTAGTTTTCAATTTTTTATTCCAAGGGCAGACACCCTTGTGGTCATCTTTATTTTTTGTTTCAGGAAAAAAGATCATTCTTTGAAAACACTTTCACTTCATTTTAAAATAAAGCCACTTGTGAATAACTTCTTAGATTATAAAAGTAGCATATTTGTGATAGAAATTTGGAAAATCAACCCTAATTCTATTACCCAGAGATAAGCACTCATAACTTTTGGTGTTCATCCATGAAATTGATAACCATTCTTATATTAAAAACAGGAGGTTGGTGCTTAGGTATTTAAAAAACTCTGAAAATCAGCAAGTCTCATGTAACTACATTTTTCTCTATTATCAGTGGCATTTGGAGGTAATTGTTGTGAAACTGAATGATCCTAGACTACTATTTATTCATATTAAAATGCAATTATAGCCACTGTCTTCTACCTTCAATGCTACTAGAGCTTTCTGGGGGGGGAAGGGGGGCGGATTCAAACACTATGATACCAGCAACCCACAAAAAGAATACATTCACACTCTTTCTAACTCTTCATTTCCTCCAGGACAGATATCAGTGGATGGATTTATGCACTATCTGAGTGGAGAAGAAAATGGCGTTGTTTCACCTGAGAAACTGGATTTGAATGAAGATATGTCTCAGCCCCTTTCTCACTATTTCATTAATTCCTCGCATAACACCTACCTCACAGGTATGAATTTATAGTTCTTTGAAAGTTAAGTGATCCAGTCTTACCAAATTTCACCAAGTTCTACTTTTCCATCATTTATAAGTGAAGGTAAATTTTCTTTTGTTTCCTGTGAAATGTCTATGAGAACTGGGGTCTATGACCAGAGATTCCACCCATAAGCAGTCCCGCGTCCTTATTTATGAAATAGTATTGTTTCTTTACACATATCTTATCTCAGTTTTCAAGTCTTCTAAAGTGTATCAATGTCTGGTATCTTCAGACCCTTGCAATTTCTGTGTAACAACTCATTCTTCAGTGTACTTCAGACCATTTACAATCTTAGTTCTCTGGACCTCTTTTAGCTACAGAAAAAATCTTAAGGCCTTAATAACTTCTGCACAAAGCAAATTGCTAATATCCTCAAGGGGGAACAAGGCTGTGGATATAAACAAATTGACCTGTGAATGACAACCATTACTCAGTTGCAAATGTCACAATAAAAGAGGAAAAAAACAATGTGTTTCCTAATTTGATCCTAAATTGAGTATTGTCATGCTTTTTAGTAGATCATTAAATTTTAAAATATTAAAATATATATGCTTACATATACATGTATGCATATATAATCTTAACATAGTTTAGAATTAAAGTTTTTAATAACTGTAGATTTTAATAAGCTGAAAATATTTTTATAATCAAAATAGTTTTCCAGAATACTTTCTGTATGGCAAATCTCTAATCACCAGGTTTGAAAAGAATTTGTAGAAAATCTACATAATAATAAAAGAGAGGAAAAAAAAAAGCTTTTTAAAAACCACATCACTCTCCTGCTTCACACAGTCCATCAATCATCCAAATGAATATAAGATACTCTGACCTTAAAATCCCCAGCACAGCCAAAATCTTGGTTCTCATTTAGTATCTGTGAATAGTAAATGCTCATCATGCCTTGGGGGACGTTTGAGCATGCTCATGGCTCGTTGTCCAGGGATATGTGATTTGTGTTGCAAAGCTACCTAAATAATGACAGGGGAGATTCAGGCACTGAATATCCGTGGACGATGTGTCCAAGAGACTCATAGGATTCAGCCACCTGGCAGCTAACAGTTTTTTCTTCTGAATTCCTTAAGGAGGCCAATTCTTCCTGGCTCAAATGCATGTTGTGGTGTCAAGTCCAGCATTGGCCTGATGTCCCACATTCTGTGCAAAATAGTTTAAAATAGAAATGACTCTTGGCCAGAGATAGCAAGTTAGCCCACAGAGAGCTGGAATGGGCCATCATAGGCTGATTTCATATAATCTGAGACCATCTAAAGAGAGTGTTCTAGTCTGAATTCTACAGCCATTTGAAATGCAACGTACATGCTCTTCAGGAAAATTGAATTGGCTCTCAAACTACTTCTGGTCTATTTTGGTTCAAGTGACATTATCTACTACAAGAAATTCATGCCATAACTCTAACTAGATTTATGTTTGGCTCATCCTGAACCTTGGTCTGGATGCATTAACTTGCATCTCTTGCTGCATTAACAAATCACTTCAGAACTCAATGGCAAAAAACAGCCCCCCTTTTGTTTTGATCCTTATTCTGTATGTCAGCAGTTCAGACAGGGCACTGAGAAGATAGCTTCTCTCTGCTCTCTAATGTTGTGGCCCTCAGCTGGGAAGTGAATAGCTCAGTGTAACGCAAATACCTGGCCTGCTAGAATCATCTGGAGGCTTCTCTACCAATATGTCTGGCACTTGGGCTGGGACAATACAACCGCTGGGCTCAATCAGGGTTGCTGACCTACTTGCCTACGGAGGCTTCCCCATGTGGCTTGCGCTTCCTCATAGCATGGCAGGCCCCAAGCAGGTGTACTTACACACCAGCTCACAGCTGCAAGAACAAACATCCCAGAGAAAAAGGAGGAGGATTCATTGCCTTTTTGCATTTGGCCTCTGAAGCCCAGTACTGTCACTTGTTTCATTATTTGTCAAAACAGTCACAAGCCTACCCAGATTCCAAGGGAGGGGACACAGACCACACTCAGGGTGGGAGGAGTGTCAAACTAATTTTAGCCCCATTTTAAAACTACTAACTTTAACAAGAGAGTGTCCACTTAGCTTGCTTCCTTGAATTCCTTAGGCCTACTTCAAAAATTTTGCAGCTCCCACTCAAGTTGGTGAGCCTTTATAAAGGATTTTTTTCTCCATTGTCACATGTTCTTAATCTTATTGGCTACCATTAAACAATTCGGCAGTCTAGTGAAGCTTAGGAACCTTTATAAAAATAGTGTTATATGTATAAAATTAAAGGGCACAGGGTGAAAGAGGAAATAAATTCCAGTAAAATATTTTATCAGTATAAATAAACAGATTTGTGATGAAATAATATATATTTTTATTAACACAATTTAAATTAGCATAAATAATTTACTCTGTTATTTGCAACAATTGGGATACGTTAGGAGAATATCTGTGATTTCTACTCATGATGAAGTCAAAGGGCCTGCTAAGTAATACTGTGGTTTGTGAGCTACATTCATGACTAAAGAGAATGTTACATTTCACATAGAGGTTAAAATTAAAGATGTAATCATTTTTCTCATTCAAGTTTGAGGAGATCTATAAAACCTCAAGTTAAGCATCTAGATCTTTGACTTGCTAGGATCCAAAGCAATATAACTTCAGAGACCTTGGCATATGATAGAATCTTGCATTTATTCCATAGTTAGGACTATAAGACTCTTAAAAATATGTACATGTGTATCCAGTTAAATTTTGGACACTGTATATGCTTTCATCTACCTGGAAGTCACTACATGCAGTAATTTTACCAATAGTCATTTTAAGTTCAAATGTGCTTCCAAATGATTTGTTTAATGTAGTCTTTTCTATTATTTGTCACATAATAAATGAGTCAGTGAAACCAAAATGATTGAAAGACAAGACTGCCTGATATTACACTCTATTCTTTTCACCTTCTTTCACAATATGTTAATTTTTCTCTTTTTATATATCATTATGGACTTACGGTTTTCAGATTTTATGTTACTGCATGCAACCACAGCCATGATTCTCTTTTTGATTCTCAAATTCTCTCAGTTTTTGTTGGTGGAAATATTGTTTAGGCTGGCTTCTATGTCCTTTTGACCTGACCCCTTGATCTTTGAAAATGTCCTTGCTTTCTGGTTCATAAAAATCATTCATCCACACCTTGTTCCTTTCTGCAAAGAACACAGAATCAGTCTTTCCCCCAATGAGCCCTGGTTCCTTTTAATGGGAAAGAAATACTATGAGTAACAGCAATTTGCATTCTGCTCTACAGAACTTTGTTTCTAGATCTTTTCCATTATCAGAACCAGAAAAAATTAATATTTTCATTGTTTCCCCTTGTTAGGGCACAAGTTCACATAATTGTTTTCATTCTTATGTTGCAATTTAAATTCTTGATTCTATAAATGTGCTGCCTTTATGAATCTTGATACCTAACAAATTATACATAATTACTCATTTGCTTTACTGACAACACAATAACAGTTCTAAGAAAATTGTTTAGTATTAATACAAACTGTACATAATACTGTTCAAAATTTTCTTGGCAGTTATTTTTTATTTTTTTTTAACTGCATGCCACCAAGGATTTTTGATCCAATTAATTTCTTCCAGAATCAGTCATTTGCCCTCCCTCAGAATAACTTGGCAAGCACAGATATGGTAAAGAATTTGGCTCCATTGGTCAGTTTGGTTTAGTGTGTTAGCATATTAATGGTCAATAATTCTCAAAAGGTAGAGCTTTCAGCTACTGGGAAAGAGCAGTCCACTCTTTTTGTTTGTTTGTTTTTAATGAAGAAAGAGCTCAAATATTAATAGCTATCTTCAAATTCCAGTACAATGGTTTCGTATCACCACCATCTGATTCGTTCTTATACATGATTTCTGACCAAGTCAAACCATTCTCTGTCCAATTATTTAATTTCTAGGAATATGAGAATTCACATATTTTAAATACTTGTTTTTAAAAACTCTGTTACCTATATTAAATAATGTTCTGATCTTTAGGTTTCTTTTTATCTTGCTCACTTTTCTGAGCTGTGTATTATTATAACGAAGTTTGCATTTTATAAATCTATGTTCTAACAATATTACCTTGACCTAGCACCCACATCTTTTCTTTTCCTGAAGATAAAAATAAAAATTCCATATTATTAGTCCAAAAAAAAATAAAAAAGGAAGAAAGAAAACCTACACAGAAATATTCATACATGTTCTTGAGGTTTCACTAGAAATTCTCTTTTGACTTACAGGTAAAATTTGGTTTTAGTTCATGTAATATTAGTATTCTTGTTTTAAATATAGATAAATCTATATAGAACTCTTATCTCTCAGGACGCCTTGGGTAAATATAAACATCAATGATAAAGAAATTAAAACTTTTCAAGGCCAATTAAGAAAATTACAAAATAAAAATATAACCAAAGTATGTATAACCCAATAGAATTCAATTAACTGTTAAAACCAATACATAGAAAATGAGTTAGATTTTGTACTTTGTAGCCATTTCTAGAACAAGTGGGAACATTGTTGAGACATTTTATATAAAGGACGTTTGCTGTAAAAGGCAAAGGTTTGCGTCTCACATGAGTTTGAAAAGTGCTGGGTACAAACAAAGATTGGCACCTACTGCAGCGTGTTTTTTAACAAAGGTTTATGGAATTCCAATCATTATGGTTATGACCAACCCTCCGTCTCCCTTTACTACCTACTTATTTTCATGGAGCATTTTGGGAACTGGTATTATTGAGAAATGACAGTCTAAATTCAAGTAAGTACTATTTTGATATTTGGAATCTTTTCTTTCCAATGTTCAAAGGAACAGTAGAAATTAAATATACAATATGAAAACTAATCAATTTTGTAATGCATTATTATTATGTCTATTTCTCTACTCATTATTGCCCCTTTATTAACTGTGAAGACACCCAGGAGGAAGAATAAGTCAGATGATTGAGAGAAATATTTGCACAGAATGACTTGATTCCTAATTATGATGGTCATTTTTTAGGGGTTGGATAGTCTTAGAAATACATCAAGTGGTGATTATGTTTTAAATTACTGTTTTTCCTTGAGAAGTCTAGGTTTGTAATTCAAAACAAAATTCTCTCAGGATAAAACAGTATGCAATCATTTTGCCCTCTAGTTTTTCAGCTTTTCATGAATTTTCTCATATTTCAAACCATTTAGCTTCATATAGATAAGAAAGGCAAGTTGGTATAACTGAATAATTAACATCCTTATTTAGCTGAAAAAAAATAACTTTAGGTTTCAGTTATTCCTTTTGTGAATTACATTATCTGACTGAATGTATCAAATAACTATTCTACTTCTCACTTGTATGTTCTTGGCTGCAGAAAACTTTTAGAAATGATTCAAAGGGTATGTTTGCCCTTGTCAATCATCCACTACCAACCTAGTCTGAAAGTCACTCCCTTCTTTTACATCTCTCCCACTCAGCCCTTAGCATATACAACATTTTATCATTTATTTTTAAAGTGCACACAGACCTCTGTAGGTTGTGTGGTAGGACGGAAAGAAGATAAGCTTAGCAAATAAACAGATCAAGTTTAAATTTGCTTTTAAGTAAATTACATGCTTAACTCTCCTAAGCCTTAATTTTTTCATTTGTGAAATAAGGATACATTGAAACAGCCAGGGTATTTTTGGCTATAATAGGATACTATTAATTAATGGCTTAAATATTAGGGAATTTAATGTCTCACACAATATGAAGTCCAGAAGTGGGGTGGTTGGGTTGATTCAATCAGGATTTTATTGATGTCTGGAGAACCAGATACTTTACATCTTTGGGCTCCCTTCCTTTATGATTTCAAGATGACTGTGCATCACCTCCCTAGGAAGGAAGATCCACATGTGGCACAGGGAAAGTCCCTGTTTGTGACACTTTGTAACAGTGAGGTCCCTTCAACCCCACCCAGTACACTTTCATTTATGCCTTATTAATTATAAACCAGAATGACACCACACAGTAGTGCCCACATTCACTACTAACACAGGCCTCAGAACTACTGTGACTGGCTGAGAGGAATTAAGATTTACCCCAGGGATGGGGAAGGGAACCTGAAGCGTATCAGAACCTAAATAGAATGTTCTGTTGGGAAGGAGAAAAAGGAAAAAGAGAAAGAAAGGGAAACCAGAAGTGTAAGATTGGGGTGAGTTTAAACCCCCTGACAAGTCAGAACCTCCTGCTTTATTTGTACTTGCCTCCCTATCTAGATGGTGAAGGTAAGGAATGTGTGGCATGTCAGTTTTGTATCCCCAGTATTTTATCTTCCATGGAGAATGTGTTTGGAAATGTACACAAGACCTTGATGGTGAGACCCCTATAATTAGTAAGGCATTTGCTTCAAGTTGGTTTCCGACTTTCTTACCTGAGCTATCTCATGGCAGTTGGATCTGTGTTCAAGAGAGTTCCATGGTCTCACTGAGGCAGCAGGCAGACACTATGGAAGACAGAGATCACATCAAACTCCTACCCCTAGGGATGTCCGGGAGAACAACAGCCTCTGTACTTTCGCTAGTTCTCTCACGTGTAGGTATAAGGCACAACATTGAAAGTATGGAGAAATAGTTCCCATTTCCATGTACTGAAGGACACAATGTTTATTAAAGGTCACTGAATTAAATGCCTCTCATTCTGGAATCTACTTGCAGTAGAAGTTGAAGAGAAGGCAATAAATAATATTAAAAATAAATATAGACAATTAACCATCATCCTCTGCAAGATGAGAAATTCCTCAGAAGCCTGTGTTAATAGAGGGATTGTTATTTTCAATTTTCTGGTCTCTTCTATCCTTGGATGCCTTAGGTAATCTGAGACAAAGTTCAAGTGAATGTAGCCAGCTACCCAAAATGAATGCAGTCAAGTAAGAAGTCACAGAGCCATGACTTGTGCCAGTACAGTATTAGGAATTAATCTGAGATGGAGCTTCAGCTCCCAATTTTTATCATGGGCTTGGAATGTACTCCAGCGGGTGTTCACAGGCAGGCAGAGATAATGTCAGATACTGGTTTCAGAAATAGCAAGGTTGAGTCACTCATGATATATTATTAATCCCAACTCCTGGCAATCCCTTGGTCCCAGAAGCTATACTTATTAGATCTAATCAAAGGGGAATGTAATGGGGGAATGGGATATAGTAATGGGAAATTTGGAATTTTAAGAAAGAAAATAAACTAGTTTTGAGGCTTTAGGAAGAAAAGGAGAGAATAATGGAGAATATAAATATACATATTTTGGGGGAAAATCTTCATAAATGAAGGAAAACACACAGGGAACTTAATATGCATTCTAAGGAACAAGACAATTATGGAAATATGTGTGTTATCTTAAAATATGCTTTCAGGGGAAACCAGGATGGCTCAGTGGGTTAAGTGCTCACTTTGCAGCCCCAGAGACCAAGGATCGAATCCCGGCCCCAGCCCGTGCGGACCCATATGCTGGACTGGGAAGTGCCCCCAGTTCAGTTCTCACCAGGGTCAGACCCTGGCCCAGTTCCTGCCCTGTGCAGCCCCGCGCCCTGTGCAGCCCCACGCCCACCTGTGGAATGAAACTATATGTGGAAAAACTGATGATGTACAACTATGGAGACTGTTCTGGACCCTCCCCCTTCTCTCTCTTTCTCTCTCTCTCTCTCTCCGTCTAAAACAATAAAAAAAATAATTCTAAAAAATATGCTTTCATTTGGCAATTTCCATTTCTAATAAAGATTATTTGCTGTAAGAATGAACAGCAAGTTTACTTTCTAGCGATTCTGTTGTGCTTTGGTGTAAACAATAAACAACACACACATGTGTGCACACACACACACATGCACACACACCTATACACCCATACCCTTTAGTTTTGTTTTGTTTTTATATTCTTTTGTATCCCATAAATCCAACCCTATGCTATACCAGGTCTTTCAAAATACTAATTGATCAATATCTTTAAAATACATTGTTTCTTTTACTTGTTCTTTGAATGGTTAAAAAATATTGTAAGCAAGCAAGCAAGCAAGCAATAAATAAATAAATAAATAAATAAATGTTTCAAGAAACTCTTTGAATCTTTTATGACAGACAGTCTATTGTGGGTTAGGAATTTATCTTCTTCAATCTACCATTAAACCTTATCCAGCTCATAAATCTATGGCAACTTCCTTACTAAAGTTAGTAAATACGTAATAAAGTATTGAAATAAATTCAGAAATTGCACATTATGAAATGGTATTGGATATAGTCAGTGCTATACTTAATTTCCTAGATAGTATACAAGAAAATCTGCTCAAACTTCTAATAGCAGTACAATTTTCTATAGGCGCTATTGTTCTTAATGAGTCAACCGGATAATTATTAGAATTGTTTACTTTCTTTAGCTGAAGTAGCCCTCCCTTAAGTTTAAGAATAACATGTGAATGACTATTTTTTCCTTTTCACGCCCACTGCCTTCTTTTCCCTTTACACAGCAAACATTTTTCTATTACAACAAATTTTGAGGCAATTCTACATGGTAAATTGATTAGCTAGCATCAGGAATTTTCTAGATTATTTGGTCAGCATTTCTGCTTTTGTGATCACATTTGTGTGTTTAAAATGCCCTATTTTTCTGGTAGAGAAAAGTGATTATGCAAACCTACTTAATCACCCTTTCAGGGCATTTACTAGGCTCTATAGAACTCAAGAATGCCATTCGTTTGTTATGCTGATATGGTTGGTATGACCTGCATATAAAAATGAAATTAAACCAGCAAACTAATCCAGTTTTTTTTGTCCTGTGTGTCTCTACCGAGAAGATCTGGTCCATTTCAAAGTCATTTTGACAGTTTTTAATCAATATGTCACCATTTAGCTGTTCTAAAAAATGATGGAAGCTTACAGAGTATAAATCAGGAAAAATTTTTAATGTGAAAAATCAAAGAATTCCATTTGTGTATTGATGGTAGGCTTATCCCAAAAGTTTGTTATTAATCTTACAAACTAATTTATCAAGAATTAGTGCCTCCCATTGACTTCTTAATTGAAAATGGAATAGCTTGATTTCTATTCCTGTCCTCAGACTTTGCTGGTGCCTTGATTATTCAATTCGCATCATTTTGCTAGAATATTTCAGTGCTATTCACAAAAGTTTTTAATTTGGATGACATTTATTATTTTTTTCTCTTTTGCTTGTGCTTTTGGTGCCATAACTTAAAAATCATAGCCTAATCCAGGTCACAAATATTTACCCCTATATTTTCTTCTGAGGTTTTTTTTTTTTCTAAGATTTATTTTATTGTTTGAGAGAAGGTTAGAGAGAGAGAGAGAGAGAAAGAGAGAGAGAGAGAGAGAGAGAGAGAGAGAGAGAGAGAACAAGCCCAGAGCAGTCTCCATAGTTGTATGTCATTAGTTGTGACATGGTTTCATTCCACACAGGTGGATTTGAGGCTGTGTGGGGCAGGAATTGATGTGGGGCAGGAATTGAACTGGGCGCCTCGTGTGGGAGGTGAGAACTTTCACCTCATGCCATTCCAGGGGTTATCAGGTGTGCCACAGTTCAGCATATGGGGTTTGCACGGGCTGGGGCTGGGAATCGAACCTTGGACCTCACAATTGCAAGGCTCAACTCCTGAGATAGCTGTCATCTCCTGAATTTTATAGTCCCTTTAAAAAAAAATGTATAGTCTTTTTTGTTGTTGTTGTTCTATAGTTTTTTTAAAGAAACTTACATTTAGAAACTTTATCTTGAGTTAAGATTTTTTGTGTATGTTGTGAGATAAGGATCCAACTTCATTATTGTACATGTAGCTATCCAGTTGTCCCAGCATCATTTGTTAAAAAGATGGTCCTTTCTGCAAAGTCATCTATATTTCTATCCAAATGGCAGTACCACACAGTCTTGATTATTGTAGCTTTGTAGTTAAGTTCTAAAATTGGGAAGTGTGTCTTCCAACTTTGTTCTTATTTTTCAAGATTGTTTTGGCTATTCTGGGTCCTTTACATTTTCATATTAAATTTACAGTCAGCTTGTCAATTTGTACGAAAAAAAATAATAATAATTAGCTAGAATTTTGATAGGTATTATCAATATCAATTCCCAATAACCCTTGTAGGGTGCAAAAGGGTGTTTGTGTTTTGTTCATATATGGTGTGTAAGCCAGAGAGTTAAGAGTCATAGCCTTTAGCATAGACCAAAAGTACATTTCAAACAGAGTGGGGTAGGACAGAGTATTTAAGGGCAGTAAGCACAGGGAGCTGATCCTTAAGGGGATTGATGGGACAAGCAGCAAAAGTGTAAGTATGTACAAACAAGATAGAGATTGGTCAGGGCTACAGGACAGCTCCAATTTGCCAATTCATGGTCAGCAGGTAGAGTCATGAAGCTACGTCCAAGGTTGGAGTCATAAGACATGGTCAGCAGGGCATGTCATAAGATATGGTGAGGAGCAAGGTCACATGGCAGTTCCTCTTAAAATCTACAAAATAACCTGGTAAAACGAGTGTGATGAAAGGGATTGTGCAGCAAATGCAGCTCACCACATAGATAGTCAGAGTTCAAACAGCAGAACAGATTCATCAGTCAAGCGTGGCCAGAGATCAAACTTCAGAAAGGTCTAGACCAGGGATCTCTAACCCCTGGGCCACCGACCAATATGGGTCCATGGACCATTAGGAAATGGGCCATACAGCAGGAAGTGATTGGCAGGCAAGCTAGCGAAACTTCATCTGTATTTACAGCCACTCCCCACCATTTGCTTTACCTCCTAAGCTCCTCCTCTAGTCAGATCAGTGGCTGCGTTACATTTTCATAGGAGAGCAAACCCTATTGTGAACTGCACATATAAGGGATCTAGATGGGACCGTCTAGTTGCAGGAAAACAAACTCAGGGCTTCCACTGGTTCTGTAATAATAATAGAAATAAATTGCAATAAATGTAATGCACTTGAATTATCCCAGGCTCCCCCCATCCCATCCATGGAAAATTTATCTTCTATGAACCCAGTCCCTGGTACCCAAAAGGTTGAATATCACTGGTCCAGACATTTGGTCACAAAGTCATATTATTAACCTCAGAATTGAACTTTAGATCAACTTGGGGAGTAGTACTATCTTAACAATATTTAGTCTTCCACTCCATGAACATGGGATGTCTTTTCATTTATTAAGATCATCTTTCTTTTTTTAAACAGTGTTTTGTAATTACTAGAGTATGTTTTTCACTTCTTTTGTCAAATTTAAGTTTACTCCTGTAAAAGAGCACTTTTGAAAAGAGAATGTTTTGCTTTTCTAAGCATTTGTGCCTTGAACAAACATGACCAAAGGGTTGAGTAATATAATAAAATAACATGTCAATAGTACCCTCATAGAAAGGCAGTCAGAATTAAAAGACTGAGTTTTGAAGTTATAATCCTGGATCTTCTCCATATGAGCTTTGGATACGTGGGTAAATGAGCTACTCTGTGACATTTTCATTATCTGAAAATAAGTTGTGGGGTTTATGTTTGTTTGTTTTTTGTAAGTGTTTACACCAGAGAGATTTTTGTGAAGATTAAATGGAGTAAAATATGCAGGGTTCAAAGAACTATAATTGGCACATGCTAAGCAGTTCATAAACATGAGATTGTCATTGTTACAATGCTTTCTTTCTCCGATTCTCTCTTCCTCCAAACCACTGCTAGGGAATCACAGTTACATTTGCAATTGTTTGACTACCTTCTGGTATGTTGTGGCAGAAAGAGGGCTGAGGACAGCTACTCAGTCTCTCAACCTCTGTTTTCCGGTTGTTGAAGAGCTTTGCTAGGAAGCCACTAGGGTACGTTTCCTGCTTCCTGGGATTCTGGGATTCATATTTTTTTTTGGTGGGGGTGTGTTTTACAGCTGGCCAACTGGCTGGGAACTCCTCTGTGGAGATGTATCGCCAAGTGCTCCTGTCCGGGTGTCGCTGTGTGGAGTTGGACTGCTGGAAAGGGCGGACAGCAGAAGAGGAGCCTGTCATCACCCACGGGTTCACCATGACGACGGAAATATCCTTCAAGGTAGCGTGAAGCCACGTGGCTACAAGAGGCCAGGGACTGGACCCTTTTACAGTAAGGCCTCCGAGGGTAGAAAGTCCCCGTGGTTACAAGTCAGGCTATTGACCGTCTGCCATTTCAGAAGCTAACATGTAGCAACGCATCCATGACTAACTGGCATCAGGTGAACTGATCTCTGCTAACCAGATCTAAAGACACTGTCCTCTGAAAGGACATATAAATTTAATTGTCTATTTAGCACTCTTATTCTTGTTTTCTTGCATTTTATCATTGGGAATTGTAATATATATAACATAGAATACATACAACTTATTTGAACAGTTTAGTGGCTATAAACTGTTCACCTATGTAACTACCACCCAAATCAAGAAACAGGAACTTATTGGTACCCCAGAAACACTCCATGCACCCATTCCCACCAGAATGGCCTCTTTAGTTCCAGAGATAGCCTTCACCCTATCATCAGTGGTCACCCTTTCAGTTTTCTTAAGTGTTGTAGTAGTTAATGAAGAGCCCTAAACAATATAGTCTTACCAATTTTAACTTGATATAACTGGAGTCAGACTGAGCATGCATTATTTTGTATCTTGCTTTTTCACTTCACATTGTTTGGGAAATTGAATATTATTGCATTATCTCTGGCTTGTTTGATGATGATGATGATGACCATGATGACAACCAGGACATTAATGACAACTATATTGGAGTGGAATATTGACTATTATATGCCATTGGTACATTTTCACTCAAAGACCCCTAGGAAACACCTGTAGTCAAGGTTGAGTTCTTTGGCTTATACAACAAGAGCACAAATATTACGGCGAACTGTGGCTTCTCAATAAAAGTGTGCTAGAGAGAATTTACAGGATTTGGGCTTGTATTGGGTGATTTGAAGGATGGGTCAAGGAAGCAGGGTTTTTCTATGGATTGGATACAGTCATGAAGCAGAAATAATCTTATGATTGGGTATCTTGATAAGTCCTATCTAGGAGATAAGACTACAGCTCTAATTTATAAAGCATCATCCACTCTTGTTAGTCAGGAGTGAGGATATGTTCAGTTGTATCCCTTCTCTTTCCACCCATGGCTCCATTATTCACCATGAAGGGCCTCACATCCAAGCCCAAATATCATATTTCTGTTCATATCCCCTACAAAGAGCCATCCTTAGGAGCTTGGGGGAATGTGAGTGGGGAAAATCTAGGGTTCTAGGTACCCTAGAAAATAATTTAGAATGGGGATATGTGGGCTTTAGGGAACATGTTTTCTTAGTTGACTCAGGTTTCTCTCTCCTTGAGAAAGGAGTTAGAAGAAAGGACCACAGAACAACCTTCAGAGCCCAGGTCCTGTGGTGTGAGCCCCATTACCTGGGTTATCTTGTTCTCAGGACAGAGCTGGCTCTGGGTCATAACTTTTGCCTGAAGCAACCAAAGAAACAGAGCCCAAGTGTTTGGATAGCTAAAAGTAGAGTGGGGGCAGGGCCATTGAAAATGGGGAAGTTAGAATGTGACGATGCCAGAACTTGGATGTATTATGCTAATGTCACCAAGAGTGCTGACAAAACTTTGAATAAAGAAGAAGACAATGAGCTTCTCTCCAAAATCTTTGCTGAATGAGGAGGATCTTAGTAGATGGTAGGAGTGAAGAAATGGGTAAAGCTCATTTGGTGGCTTCATGAGAACTGGGTTTTGTTTTGTTTTGTTTTAAAATAAGAAAGTTGAGAAATAATGTTTCAGAAGTAGCATTGGGAGCAAAAAACATCCCAATTTTCAGCTTTCAGCCCTGGAGCATTTGCAATGTGACAAAATAAATAGCTATCACTTGAAAGAGGACTAAAAAGGAAGATTTTTAAGGAACAGCCAGGTTTCACTTGCAGTTGATGGATTTCTTGATCAAAGGTACTCTGACAGCAATTAAAACATGTTCATACGTAATATCATTAGCAACTTAAAAATATGTTGAATATGTTGCATCTAGGGAACTTTTCATGATTTCTTAAACTTAAGCTACAATGCACTAATTAGAGAAAAAACAGCACCCTTCACTAAATTTTACAGCAAAGTTTAATATGGGATTGACCTTCATTTTGATCAAAGATCTTTAAAAGTTGTAGCTGCTGCTGAAATTGAACTCTCTTAAGAGCTTTTGGTTTTCTGTAATGGAGAGTCAATCGGTTTTTGTTTTATTTCCATAGTCACCCACCCTCCTAGCTCCTGTTATTTTCCTTTGTGAGATATCAGAGGTACCAAACCTGGTTGGGCTGTTGTGAGAAAAAGTGGGGGACAGATGATCTTAGTCTGGGGGTGAGTGCAATTTGGGTTTATCTGTCTGTTGATGGCTGAAGATGATCCTGTAAAGGGCGACAGCACCTCCTGATAGAGCCATTACTTAGAGCTAACGAATCATGGGCCTTGTACTCTGAACTACTGCCAGGAGGGCCTATCTACCCCCTTGCCCATTGTCCCCTCAGAGTTCACATGAGAGGCAATTATATCTCTTAAAAAATTTATAATCCTGAAGGATCTTTGAGTTCCTTTGCAGGGAGTGAAGGTGCAGATAAACACCAAGTATATATATATTTTTAAAGATTTATTTTTATTGTTTTTTTGACTGAGAGACAGAGAGAGAGAGAGAGAAGGGGGAGGGCCCAGAACAGTGTCCTTGGTTGACAGCATTGGTTTTCCATATAGTTTCACTCCACAGGTGGGCACAGGGCTGCGCAGGGCAGGAACTGGGCCAGGAGCCTCCCGCATAGGCCCCAGCAAGAACTGAACTGGGGGCACACCCCAGTTCAGCATATGGGTCTGCCTGGGCCGAGGCCAGGATTTGATCCTCAGACTCTGGGGCTGCAAAGCAAGCGCTTAACCTGCTGAGCCATCCCAGTTTCCCCCAAGTATATTTTAAGGTATAGTTATTTTATGTGAAGCATAGGTTTTGGGCCTTGGCCATCAAGTCAGCTTCTAGAGACCCTCCCTGTGTACTCAATAGCACAAGTGGTTCTTCAATCACTTCTGTGATCTCAGAGCCCTGGGCTGATTGAATAGCTCTTCCTGAGCTCCAGGAATAGCACAACTTCTCAACCACAGTCATACACTTGCTGACAGATTTAGAGAGTAAAAGACTAAAACTAGCCCTGAATACTGCTTCCCCTCTCTGCCTATTGGAGTTGGGGGTTTGGGATGGCCAAGAAGAACTTATTTATCATATGCCTTGTTTATTGTCAGTCTCCTTCTACTAGTATGCAAGCTCTGCAAAGACAGGGAACTTTGTTTTGTAACCTTATCTGTCCCTAGAACTTTGAAAAGAATTTGGAATATAGTGAGTTCTCAATAAATGTTTTTGAGTGAATTTTCCCATTCCAAAGTAAACAAATTATAGTGTAGCCTCCATTTTTTTTTTCTTGCCTGTGTTTATCAGGTAAATGAATTTTGTCTTTATTTTCACATGTGAAATTCCATGTATAATATATTGGAGGACACTGAAAAGATTCTCTCAATGTTTGCCTGTTTGGGCTACCCCATGTATTGGGAGCTGACCTTCACAGTGCAGTTAGTATATTCTGTAGCCACAGCGTGTATTGCAGCAGCAAAATAAATTAATTGCAGAAGTTTGTCATTTCTATGTCACGCAGTTTATCTGCTCTCAGCCAATGTAATGGGGAAAGCTTCTGTGTGATATATCCCCCAAAGCAAGAGTGCCTATTGGCATTTACTTCCTATATATTGTGTGGGCCAAAATAAGATTTTATCTTCTGGGAAAGGGGCATCTTGTCATTCACCCTCTTTCCAGGGGGGCTTCATTTTGCACTCTGGATTTCTTTCCTATTTGCCCCCTATATCTGCCCCTCTGTTTCTTGGCCTCCGTGGCTTTGGCCTTCCTGGTGGTCATGACATAGGAATTCGCCACTTGGTCTTCATTCTCCCTGCTCCCCCTCGGTCCCCTCCCCCCACAGGGGATACCCACTGCTGTCCCCATCCCCAAGCTGCTCCTTTTTAATCCCCTCAGGCAGCTCCTTTGTAACCAGCAATTGTACAAAATGGAAAATTGGATAATGTGATAACATAGATGATGAAAATATATTAAATTTGAGGATGCAGTTAAATGGAGCATTTCTGAAAATAAAGCTTCATTCTCTGAGAGAAATAATAATTTAGGATGCGATTTAACTGCTACATAAATGCTCACATAAAATGGATATCAAATACACCCTGCTATTGTCTGTCAAGGATAAAGGATTTCAAGGGCAGTTTTTCCCACTGGAGGTTAGTAATTGAACCATATGGTTTATAGATTATTGAACCCAGTGTTAGCAGCCTCTGAAAAACGGTTTTGGCTTAATAAGGAGCAATCGTTCAGGGAGGTACTTTCACATTCCAGTGTCCACTAATGAGAACTTATAATGAATGAACGAAACTTAAAACCTACAACTATTTTTCTCATCTTGAAGGATCATGGCTACTATGCAAAATATCCTAAAGGCGTAAAATGAAAAAAAAAACCACCACAAAAGCCCTGCATTGGAACTTCTGGAGTTTTCAGGTATTTCCTCAGTAAAACAATTAGGTGAAATTCAATAAATGCTTTCTTTGGTTCTAGAGGTTCAAAAAGGTTTCTCAAACTGGTAGCTAAACTTATGGTAGAGATGAGGAGAGATAGATAGAGCAGGGAGAGAAAGGGAGGAACAGAGAGAAAAGAGACTATGGAAGGTAAGAGTATAGCTCTGCAGCTGAGGTCAGGGTTCTGAGACCAGCTCTTCCACTCCTGCTGCAACCTTGGAGAAGCACTGCGCAGTCTGAGCCTCTTTGTCATGAGCAAAATGGAGATGGTAATAGTGCTTACCTCCTAGGGTGGCTGTCGGCATTCAGGGATGCTACTTAACATATAGACATTATTACTCAGAACACTGCATGGCATGCAGTGAGTACTCTATGAATGTTAGCTACTGATATTATAATTGAAATTTAAGAAGTCACACTTTGACTTTCTTTCTATAAATATAATGGTCGCAGGAATATTTCTGCAAGGAGTTATTAGGTCAGGGTGAGGGCAGGGGTTGAATTAAGTCATTAGTAAGGCTGCCTCCATAGAGGCTGTGTGTGCCCTCCACATACAACCCCTGCCATCCACTTGCCCTCTAGGAAGAGCCTAGAAGCTCAAACTATGTGGCAAATTCAATACAGCCCAGCCTGTAGGGACCCAGTGGGGCTGAGAAGGGTGTGGTAGAGGAGCTTGGAGGCGCCCTTGCAAACATGGGTCCTAAGTCAAATACACAAGATCAGAAGTGCACAACCCTGAAGGCAGGGAAAGGGGGAAGTAGAAGACAGTGTGAATAGAATAAAATAAATGCATGTAAAATAGAAAAAAAAAAAAAAAGAGGTGCTGAAGGGAAACCCACCTGTGGCCTGCGAGAGGAGCCAGCCCCATAGCCACCCACAAGGAGCAGGATCCGCCACTGCACTCTCCTGCAGGCCATACCGGCATTCCCCACTTGGGGAAGGAGGACCAGATTCAGGGAGCTGGGAAGACAGAGAAGCACAAATTTCCTACAAGTCTGAGAGCAGGGCCAGGAAAACACCCACATTTCACTGGCCAAAGAGAAAGAGAGAGGCCCTTGGCTTGGGGCAAAATGCCCTCTCTCTAAGGTAGAGGGGGTAGGGTTCTCAATCACCTACAAGACTGACTCTTATTGGCCCAAATGCTGATGAGGCAAGTAAATAATCAAGCTTCAGTATGATAGGGACCTGGAGAAGTTCTCAAATAGCCAAAGACAACAATCATCATCAGAAAAATTATCAAAGGCTAATTACACTGTAACTTAACATTTGTATTTAAGAGACTCTTTTCCAATGTCTCAACCCTGAACAGAAAATCAGCTATGAAAGTATTAAAGTTAACCAGGTTATTGAGTATGGCAGTTTCAAGCTTCTGTGATGTAAAATTACATTTACCTTTGGTTATAATCAAATTCTAAACTTTACTTAAGCCAATGATTACACTAGTTCAAAGGTGGACAAACTCTCTCCTTCAGACCACTTTCAGCATGCCACCTGTTTTGGTAAATTAATTTTTGTTGGAACATAGCTGCGACAACCACATGTTTACCAGTTATCTATGGCTATTTTCGGGCTACAAAGGCAGAGTTGGGTAGTTGCCACAGAAACCACATGGCCAGCAAAGTCTAAAATACTTCTTATCTGGTCCTTTATGGAAAAAATATGCTGGCCTCTGATTCGTCAATAGAATAAATGGGAGCACAACTAGATAAATGATATTTCTCTTCTATTAAGAATGTTAAGAGTTTATTTATTTTTTTGAAAATATTTAGTGAGCATCTAGAATGTAGCTTAGTACTTCCTAGGTTCTGGGGACAGAGCAGTGGAGAAGACTAAGTGCTTACCCTCAAGAAACTTACATTCTAGGGGAGAGAAGTAGACCAAAATAGACACACAACATGGCGCATGGAGAGATGCCCTTTATGTCATCGTAAGTATTGAGGAAAAGAGAGGTGAGAGGTATGCCATTTTCAGCAGTGTGGTGGAAGGAAGATTTTGATTACAAGACATTTGAGCAGAGACCACACACCTCTCTTCCCCATTATGAATGTCAGCCTTGCTTTCAGATGAGAGTATTACTAACAAGGGCAACAAAGATAAAGAAATGAAAGAGGTAAACAAAGTGATAAAAATCATGCTTGGTATGTTCAAGACAATCCAAGAGAAGGTCAGTGAATTGTATCAGAGTAAGCCATAGTGAATGGGTGAAGGAGATGAATTTGGAGAGATAGCAGGTGCCAGATCTGATAAAGAATTTGGATTTCACTCTGAAATGGAATGCCAATGAAAATATTTTATTCCATGGGAAAGCCAGGATGGCTCAGCAGGTTAAGCTCTCGCTTTGAAGCCCCGAGGACCAAGGATCGAATCCCAGCTCCGGCCCAGGCAGACCCACATGCTGAACTGGGGTGTGCTTCCCGAACGCGGGGAGGCCCCCAGTTCAGTTCAAAAAGAAAAAAAGGAAAAAGAAAATATTTTGTTCCAAAGTAGTGAAATCATCTGAATCATCTTTAATAGCAATCACTCTGCATGTGGTATGTAAAATACAGGCAACAAAGCCTCAGTAATCAAAACAGCTTGGTACTGGCAGAAAAACAGACCCACGGACCAATGGAGCAGAATTGAAAACCCAGAAATAAACCCACAAATTTATGGACAGATTATTTTTGATAAAGGATCGAAAAATATACAGTGGGGAAAAGAAAGCCTCTTCAGTAAATGGTGCTGGGAAAATTGGAAAACCACATGCAAAAGGCTGAAGGTGAACTGTGATCTCTCACCATATACCAAAATTAACTCAAAATGGATTAAAGACCTCCAAATAAGAAAGGAAACAATAAATTGCATAGAAGAAAACATTGGCACTAAACTTATGGACC
>PVKE010018841.1:0-29096 GCA_004027555.1 Craseonycteris thonglongyai
GGGTGCTGGGTTAGTTAGAAAGCCTGATTGACAGATACCTGGGGGTCAGAACCGGATGTTTTCCTGCTGCCTCTGCCACTCCATCTTTCACTTTCTGGGGCATCCAGCTGCTCTAGCCTTGGGCTTCTGCTGGGTGAATGAACATGAGAATAAAGGAATGAAGAAGCTATGTATGTTCCCATAAAACTGCACACAGAACTGCAGAGTGGCCAAGGAACAGAAGTGTTCTCTTCGGCGAAGTAAAGGTATTAAAAGGGACTGTCTCCAACAATAAATAACTTGGACTTGATTTTCCTAGAGAGTGCCTTGGTGTCAGAGGCCCATTTGTTTAGACTATTGGTTCTTAACCGACAGTGACCTTGCCCTCAGGGGACATTTGGAGACATTTTCCACTGTCACGACTTGTGGGGTGGAGTGGGGTGGGGCAGGTGAGGGTAGGGCTGCTACTGATATTCAGCGTGCAGACACTAAGGATGCTGCTATACACACTCCAAAGGCACAGGACAGCCACCCCCGGCACCCTCCAGTTTTCAACACGGAGTGACCTGCTTCAGCTGTCTGTGCTAGCGAGACCCAGCTTAGATCTCAGTTATAACCTATTCTGGTCAACCTGGTGGAGAGGGGAGATGCCTGTAATAATGAGAGAGACAGAGAGAGACAAACACCCACACATACAGAGAGAGAGGAGGAGGGAGAGCGAAAGTGAGTGAGTGAGAGGGAGGCAGAGAGAAGGGAAGGAGGGAAGGGGAGAGAGAGTTAGACGAAGATGGAGATGAATTTATTAGAGACCATTATCTGTGGGAGGAAGAGAAACAGTAGTTTCTGTTCCAGATGCACTCTATGGCATTCCATGATTTTGTTTTTTTTAAGATTTATTTATTTTTACTGTTTTTGACAGAGAGAGAGAGATACAGAGACAGAGACAGAGAGAAGGGGGAGGGCCCAGAACAGTCTCCATAGTTGCACATCACTGGTTTTTCCACATAGTTTCATTCCACAGGTGGGCGCGGGGCTGCACAGGGCAGGAACTGGGCCAGGGTCTCACCCCGGTGAGAACTGAACTGGGGGCACTCCCCAGCTCAGCATATGGGTCCACACGGGCCGGGGCCGGGATTTGATCCTTGGTCCCTGGGGCTGCAAAGTGAGCACTTAACCCACTGAACCATCCCGGCTTCCCCGGCATCCCAGGATTTTACCGTAAGAAACAAGTCACCACATGGAGGAGGAATTGAGTCTCCATGTTTTCTTTGTCACCTGGGACATGTGATCACTGAATATGCTTGTGATTTGCAGTGACTCCCAGGAGCAGGAAGGGAGCATGTTTACGTAGGGAGCCAAAGGGCCACTAAACTGTGTCACTGACCCCTTTCAGAGCTTACAATCAGGGGTGAGATTTGCCGCAACTATTCTGGGTTCCTCCAGGATGGGGTGGGTTCCCCTGAGTGTGGGGGTGAGAGCCCCCAGGAGTTGAGTATAGTGGAGCCAGTCAACAAATGTCCCCATGCTCCCAAGTGGCAGAGTTTAGGGGCAGAGTACAGGTCCTGGGTCCATTTTCTGGGACTGAGTCCCTGTGTCACCACTTAGTCACTGTGACCTTTAGCAGATTATTCAATTTCTCTAAACAGTAGCTTGTCTTCATTTGTAACATGGTGGGAACCATGGGGTTACTGCTGAGTGTTAGCGGCGATAATCCATAATGTGTGTGCAGTTTTAGTATACAGTTGGCCTTAGAACAACATGGATTTGAATTGCACAGGTCCACTTTTAGGTGAAATTTTAAAAATAAATTTGAGCACAGTACATCTCTGTATCCCTGGGTTTTGCATTCACAGATTCAGTCAGCCATGAACCAAAAACAGTTTTTTGATCTGTGGTTGGGAATCCACAGATGTGGAGGGATAACTGTATGCATTGTTCCACCCTATTTTCTAGACAGCACTTGGGTGCCTGCAGCTTTTGGTCTCAGCAGGGGTCCTGGAACCAATCCCCCGCAACACCAAGGGATAATCATACATATATGCTACTTGCTCGAATCTTGACAACATTGAGACTTGGCAGGACCTCTTCATGAAAGAAACTGTCGTTGTTCTTACTCTTTGATAAGCACACAGAAGACATAGGGTTGTCAAGGAACATGGCATGAGATCTGAAAGCAGAATGGTCTTTCCAATTCTACCTTGTGCAAATACTTGGCTTTCAAGGGACCTTGAAAGGGGACTTAGAGATTCCTTATTCATAAAACTCAGAAGATGTGACGCTGCGTTAATAGAGATTCTCAATCCCAGAATCCAGTCACCATGTTGTGAGGAAGCCCAGGCCTCATCTTGGGGTTTCTCAGACTTTTCAACCAAAGAACTAGAAGGCCAAAGCTGGAAATGGGGACTGTCCCTGAGAGGAGAGAGCAGAGAAGGGTGGTGTAAAGATGTCACCATAAACACATGACATGCCTTTGAAGTTTTACCGATTTCCTTAAAAATTAATGTGACGTTTTCATTTGACTCTGTAATAAACCTTTTATCACATAAAAATATTTTAAAATGACATATCATCAAGTAATTTGACCCTCTAAGACGTGCCCCATTAATTCTGGGGCTTTAATTAATCTTGGCATACTGGCATGTACCTCGGGGCCACATGCACCCCAGTTTGAGAAGCGAGGTGCCCCGTGTCCCTCCTTTTTCCTGCTTCAATTACCCTCTCCAACTTCCTCCTTTTCCCTAGATTGCTTTTTCTTTTCTCCCCTGTCAACACCAGGGACATTGGCAGATGTTGCTTTACCATGCTGGTGGTGTTCAGGGATGAAGAGAGCAGTCGCTGACCCTATTCAGGAGTGACTCATTCATTCGTGTTGGGTTCCCTGTGCCAACCACTTTGCTGTGCCCTGGGCATGCCGTGATGGAGGAGTCACATGAGTCCTGCCCTCACTGACCTTTCAGTGTGGGGAGAGGGCAGCTAACTATTAGTCAGGTAATTACAGTGGCAGCCGCATTCTTAACTAAGAATGGGAAGTGCAGTGTTCAAAGAAAATGTAAAATGGAGATGGCTCGCACCACTGAAGGGTCAGGGAAGGCAGCCCTGGAAGTGCCTTCTCGACTGAGAGCTGCAAGTGGGAGAGAAAGGGGAAGAATGCTCTGGGCAGAGGGACTATATGAACGATGCTCTGTCAGAGAGGACATGGGGCATTTAAGGGACTGAAGGGAGCTCAGCCTGTCTTGAGATGAAAGGGAGAGTGACCAGAGATGCGGTCGGACACCCAGGCAGATGGGACCGCAGAGCCCTTCATAAGCCAGGATAAGGAGTTAGGGGGTTTTCCTGAGGCAATGAGAAGTCACCAGAGGGATTGTGTGTGCGTGTGTGTGTATGCATGAGAGAGAGAGAGAGAAAGAGAGAGAGAGAGAACGGAAGCACTTGTCTAGTGGCTGCTTCTTGAACTCTGTGGTATAAGCTGGACACTCCTGGCCAGTGGGGACATACTAAAAGAAAAAAGAGGCTGATATATCATTGTTGCAGGGTTCGATAACGGACAACACAGACCTAATGAGTCAGAGAACAAAAACAGATGAGTCAGAAAGGATGTGTGGAAAACAACATGGGGTTTGGGGCAAGAGGGTAATGTTCTTTGGGTGGTTCCTACAGGGAGCTGGATTACGTACTTATTGAGCATTTGACCTTTAAGTGGCCTTTGGGGAGTCCACAGAATTTCCCAGGTTCCCCTCACTAATCTCTGGAGCCATGGCAGGTTAATGATGCCAAGTTGATAATGGACTACTTCAGACCAGAGGGTTACCCTTCTAAACCTGAGGGTTTACCCATCACTAAATGTTAAGTAGAGGAAAGTGACGGGACAGATTATAGGGAACAGTGGATGGTGTGGGGAAGAGGACTTAACCTCTGCGAAGGCCAGGGCTGAAGCATGTGAAAGGCTGGCCAGTCACCCACACAGCCACCTGCCCCAGCCCCAAGTCCACTCTTCTCCCTGAGGTTCCCAGGAGTTGACCTGGATATGGTAGCTATAGAAGAGGCATAATCTTTTACAACCTAAGAGTATTCCCCCTAAGCCAGTGTCAGATGATAGATGGAGATGAAGGCAGGTAAGTTTTAATTGGAGAAGAAAGATTGGAAAGATCTAGTCTGAGGTTGTGCCAAGGGAGATTTGCCATGGGCGTCTTGAGTAATGATGAAAGGCACTAAGGAAATATTCATTCAGAAAAACAAATGTATCAAGTACGGTAGCAGATGGTGTTCTCCAAAGATGGCCACGGCAGTATGTTCAGGCCCACATTTCTTCTAGAACATTGCATTTGCCATCAAAAAGCAGAGTCTGTTATTCCTACCCTTCAGCCTTTGCCAGTGTTTAATTGAGAGAATTACAGAGTAAGTGAAGTCATAAGGCTAGGTCATAAAAGGCAATATGCCTTAGTCTCTCTTTTCTTTCTTCCACATTAGATTTCAGCCACCATGTTACAAGAAACCCAGGCCCAATGGAGATGTCACATGATGATGTGGGTGACAGCTTCACTGGGATCTCCTCTGACAGCTAGCATCAACTGGTATACCTGTGAGTGGGTAAGGCTTCATATACTTCTAGTTGCCAGCTTTGGAGCTGTCCCAGGGGACACCGAGTGGAGCAGAGGAGAACTACCCCTGCTGAGTCTTGACCGATGGCAGGTTTGTGAGCAAAATAATGTCGCTGTTGTTTTGAGACACTAAGTATTGAGGGTAATTTATCATGCAGCCACAGTAACTAGAAAAAGCATCCACTACAGAACACTTGAGAATGACAGCTAACATTTGTAAAACACTGTAGTTTACAAAAAGACCTCTTAGCCAGACCTCTGAAGGACCCTGTGAGGCTGGGGTTGTGTTAGTTTCACAGAAAGGAAGCTAAGGCTTATAGGGATTAAGTGAATAACTCAGAGGCAGTGGGCTAGTAACTAGCAAAGGAGCCAGTGGAGCCCAAGTTTGAACTTGTCTTTGTTCACCAGGCAAGGCCCAGTACAAGGTCTGTGAGGGCTACCTAGAAATAGTCAACAAGAGCTCAGCATGAGAGCATCTTCCAGATGGTAGAGATGAGTTAGGCCCAGAAATGGCTGTGCCACACTACAAGACACAAGGTGATAGGTTCCTTAAGAGATGAATTCATCCATCCATCCATCCATGCATTATCCTTCCCTCCCTCTCTCCCTCCCTCCCTCCATCTCTCCATCTGTCATCCATTCATCATCCATCATCCATCAGTCCATCCATCCATCCATCCATTATCCTTCCCTCCCTCCCTCCCTCCATCTCTCCATCTGTCATCCATCCATCATCCATCATCCATCATCCATCAGACCATCCATCTGTCCATCCATCCATTCATCCATCCATCCATTCATCCATCCAAATAATAATATTGGATTTCTGTCATGTACCAGGTACAAATCCCTGCCCTTCTGGATTTTCATTCCAGTAATTAAGGTAAAATGAGGTCATATGGGTGGATCCTAATCTATCATGACTGGTATCTTTATAAGAGGAGATTAGGACACAGACACACAGAGGAAGGACCATGTGAAGGCACAGGGAGAAGACGACCATCTACAAGCCCAGGAGAGAGGCCTCAGAGGAAACCAATGCTGCCAAGATCTTGATCCTGAACTTCTAGCCTCCAAAGCTATGAGGAAATAAAATTCTGTTGTTTAAGCCACCCAGTCAGTGACACTTTGTTATGGCCACCCTAGCAAACTCATACAATTGCTGAGGCAGTTTGGGGTTGGTGGGGACTACTTCTTCCAGTACAATGGTGGAGGTGGCATTTGAACTGGTTTTAAAAGGATGGCTCTGGAGATACTAGGCATGGGTAAGGGCAGGGCTGGGGGCATTAGCTATAGGTGGGGCAGTTCATAGAATTAAGGGCATTGGGAAAAAAATCACAATATTACGTAATAGTGGTGTGTAATTCTTTTAAAGTACAGGTGAGGGTACTTAGAAGTGATGCCAGCCAGCCCTGAATCTATGCGTAGGTTCTGCAAGTCCATCACTGTTTTAGGGGACGAGCACTTGAAAGTTCTCTCTCTCTTTCTCTCTCTCTCTCTCTCTCAGGGGATAATAAGACTTGGGGTTTCTTTGTATACAGATCTGATCGCTGGGAGGAGAAAGAGATCAATTTCCTAAAAAGTCCATGGCTTTCTGAGAGGAAAACAGTCATGCCATCCCTGTTCCCCTAAGTTCAAAGTAAAGTGGTCCCAACCAAATTTCAATGGCCAGAGAGGCGGCAAGCTTTCTAAAAAGCAAACAGTTTTAAGGACACAATAGTTTTGCTTGGAGTCCTGGGTCCCCACCTGGACTCTGGGTTCCCAGGGAGGTCTGGTCCAGCCAAGCCTGTGGCTGGCATAGCTGGAAGTACCACTGACCTGGCTTTCCCAACACAATGACTGGCTGAAAGCAGTGCAGGCTGGGGAGGGAGTGAAGACTGCCTAGAATTATACTGGAGGCCACCCTGGACATCCCAGCGGTATGGGACCTGGATTAGCAAGGACGTCCCCATTAACCATGTACCCACCCTCAGTAATCATGCCATAGGGCAGAAGGAACTCAGTGACAGAGGGCTGGCCAAACTCCAGGGCTCTTCTGCTTCTAGTTTAGCGGGGAACTGAGCTCTCTGAACTGAGTAAATTCCCAGTGCTCTCAGGTAAATTGGAGCCAGGGTCTCAAGAAAGAGATTCTGGAGCCCTGTTTCTGTGGCATGGGGTGCTTAAGCTATTAATGAAAAAAACATAATAAATGAATATGAGCTGTATCCTTGCATGTGCCTCGATTAGGTGATGCAAGATATAGTCGTACACAGATCAGGGCTGGGAGGGGCTCCTGGGTCTCCCAATTCCTGAGGATCACTGTCACCCTCCTTTTGGCAGAGAACACTGAAATTGAACTCTACGTGTTTCACTGGAGTTGTGGGGGGGGGTTCTTGGAGGGCAGGGTGATGATGTCTTGCTCTCATGGGCAGTCCCCATAGCTCATGTCCCTAGTAGGGGTGAGATATGCTGTCCAAATGACATTGATCAGTATCCCCACCACTATCATCATATTGCCTTATTTAGAAATGGCTCCTCTCCTGCTCCGAAAGACTGAGCCCAGGATCACCTTTCAGAGTGATTCTTAGACTCTCCCAGCCTTTCCCAAGCAACCCCTCTCCACTGTCCCAATAGCAGGGGCCGTGGCAGTGCTGGGAACGGAAAGCCAGGTGGTGCAAAGGCTCTGCATTGTGTGTGCGTGTGTGCATCTGTGTGCGTTTCATTGTTTGCTTACATTCTTTCTTTGCCACAGCCTGATTCCTTTGTTGCCGAGTCTCCCAGTCCCCTAGACCCAGGTTTGGCCTCTGTGTGTGGGAGGTGAGAGCTGGGCAGAGGTGGGCTCTGTGTTTTTTCCTTGGGAGGTGGGAGCTGGGTGGAGCTGGGCTCTGTGTTTCTTGGCAGGGGTAGGGCACTAGGTTGGGGTAGTACACTTGGGGATTAGAACACTGGAAATCATCTCCACACTTTCTAGAGCTCAGGGCTTATTCAAATAAGCCCATGGCCTGCCAGGATGTAGGCAAAGATAGGAAGGAATGATCAAGGGGTGAGCCGGGTCCAAGATGATCTAGTCCTGCAAATGACAGGTAGTTCTTGCCATGGGCTGGCATTTATTATTTCACTGTTCTTCATCATTTCTGTATGCTCTCTTGAGTGGAGTTTTGTGATTTTAACTCACGCAGCAAAAGAGTGGTGAATTTTACTTACTTTTGGTCTGTCCTGTATCATTTCCTACAGTGATCATTTTTCTCCCTCAGGCTATTGCACTATGATATTGGGGGCTTGCTCACCCCTCGATCCCCTCCCCAACTTCTTTACTCAGCTTTCTGTCTTGCCTCTATCTGGTCTGGATGGAGCTGGGAGACGGGGCATCTATCCTGGCTACCCTACATTTTATATGTACCACCTCATCAAACTCTCCAAACAGCTGATGTGATTGATTTTTTTATGGAGGAAGAGACTGAGGAAGGTTACATAACATGGCCAAGGTCATACAGAGTGGATCTGTATTGACCTAGATGTGTTGGGTGCAGGAGGCTAGATTCAAGCCAAGCTAATTGCTACTCCACTGTCCATGACCCTAACCCCTCCACCTCACAGCCTGACTGGGCATCGGACGTGGCACAAGGTGCCCACGGTGGGGTCTTATCTGGGTGGGTGGTGTCATGGTAGGGATGCAGGAGATACAGTGCTTGGGGTCTTTGTCTCTAACTGAAGAGACCGAACGCCAGACCCATATTTCTGCAAAGCAGTGGTACATACCTGGTTTCTCTTGTAGCCTTTGTATTGGGCCTGGCCCAGGCCCTGCTCACCTCGTATGATTGGCCTGGTTGTCAAGGTGTGCACGGCAGGGAAGAGTGAGTCCCCCTTGTCCCCCTATCCCTGCACCTGGGCTGCCTGGGCACCCCTCTGACTACATAGACCCTAAGTCTCTTTCACTCCCCTCACCTCCCTTCTCTCCCATGGCCTTTCTGCTCCCACATGTGATGCTTACCTTCCTGGTACAAGTAGAGGCAATGGGATCAGAAACCAAGATGGAGGTTGGAAGCTTAAAGATTTATTTTATTGTTTCGAGAGAAGGTGAGAGAGAGAGAGAGAGAGAGAGAGAGAGAGAGAGAGAGAGAGAGAGAGAGAGAGAGAGAGAGAGAAGAGGGAGAGCCCAGAGCAGTCTCCATAGTTGCACATCATTAGTTATGACGTAGTTTCCTTCTTCACAGGTGGATGAGGGCTGCGGAGGGTGGGAACTGAACTGGAGGCCTCCTGAAGAGGAGGCAAGAACCTTCACCACTGGGATCCTTGGTTTCTAGTTGTACCACAGTCCTACATTTCAGGTTTTGCACGATCCAGGGCCAGGATTCGATCCCCAGACCTCATGGTTGCAAGACAAATGCCTAACCTGTTGAGCTATCCCGGCATCCCAGAGATTGGAAGTTTAGAAACCTCACAATTGCATGTCCCTCCTTTTCTTCGGAAATTGGTGTGTTTTTATTGGAGCTGAGCTGGGCGATCAATCATGCCCTGTGTTGTGGTTTCTCAGATGTGTGGTAGGAATGCTGGAGAGATGGAGGAGTTCTCTCTCAGACTCGCTCAGAGCCAGTTCCCGTCCCCACCTGCTTTTGGCCACGGTTCCTGAAGGAATAAGGTTAACAGCCAAAGCCAACGTGGAGAACAGCTGGCTGGGAGCAGCCACCCTGGCCTTCTTGCTGGTCAGGGCCTCTCAGGCACTCTGCAGTGACTAACGTTTGTGTAAGTGGCCAGTGGAGTTGAGCAGCGCTGGGGAACCATTCACCCCTCGCATCTCAAGGGGTTCAGAGGGTGAGGCCTGGCCTTTGTTGGGTGATGGGGCAGCTGAGATCCAGAGAGGGGAAGGGCTCTGCCAAGGCCGCTCAGCAGGCTGAGTACCACACCCAGGCCCCCGGGTGCCTGGCTCAGCATTGGGCTCCTTGCACTTTGCTGCCTGCTGGGCCCTGTTGTGGGGAGGACCATGGACTAGGGCCCCCTGCGTTTTCCTTGGCCTCTAGGTTACTCTGCCAGGCTCCATGGAGGAGCCAGAGCTGGGTATTCTGGGGGACATGCCAGATAAAGGGGGGAGTCCCTGCCTCCCAGGGCATGGCTGTCTCCCAGGCTGATGGGATCTGTGTGGAAGAAACAGCCATACATCCTCTACTAAGTAACTGGGTAATTGAGACACAATGAATCTAGGCCACTTCAGCTCAGTGCCCCAGTTGGGTCAGACCCAAAGCAGAATCTGAAATTAGGCCAAGGGCTTTACCTGGTTTCGCACAGGTGGAAACACTTCTCGTGCATTTACTGTTCTGGTGACACACTGCAGGAAGTTGTAGGACAAGTGGGGTTTGGGCACTGGCTCCTTTCCTCATCTGCAGAGTGAGGGTGCACGTTGCTCTCTCAGGGACGATCTGTGCACAGTGCTCACCAACCTGCCCGTGCATACTAGGACCCCTAAGTTGTTGGTAATGGGAGCCTCTCAGGATGAAGTGGAATAGAAGATGGGTGGAGCGCTGACACAGGCATGGACCTCAGTACCAGCAGCCTCACCTTGCCTTCCTCTCCTCCTCTACCCTCACCCCTCTTTCTACCCTGCCCCTTGTCACGTTTGCAGCCTCCCACCCCACAGGCCTTGCCTTGTCTTGCCAGGCAGGTAAAATGCAGCAGCAGCCTATGGGACTGATCCAGCCTGGGGAGGGGACAGTCATAGGACACTTGGAAGCCTAAAGGGCCTTCTACTTCAGAGATGCGAATGGCTAATCCCTGATCTCCTAGGTGGGTGGAGGGCTTCCTGCCACCCCAGATCCACAAAACGCTCTACAGAGAGGCCGATGGCTCCTAATAAGAGGTGATTTTGCAGTTCTTCCCCCTGCCCCTGGGACATTTGGCAACATCTGAAGACATTTTTCGTTGTCACAAATGGAAACGTGCTACTGGCATCTAGTGAGCAGAGGCCAGGGATGTTGCTGAACATCCTAGAATGACAGGATGGGCCCCCTGCAGCAAAGGGTTATCTGGACCAAAATGTCAATGGTGCTGAGGGTGCAAACCCCTGAGGTAGACAAGAGGAAGCTCGCTCACACGTGTAGACACCACTAGATGCCACCACCAGGTGACATGGGTGACAGAAAAGAGGACTGAGCACACAGTGTCATTTCTACTGGGGAAAGGGTTGGAGGTGGCCAGGAGAGGTGGTGATGGAAGGAGATACTGGAGCTGAATCTTGCGTGGTACAGGCTCTCCAGGTAGAGAAGCCGGGGGGCATGGGGTGGGGAGAGTCCCTGCTTCCAGCTTGTGCCAGTACAGTCAGTTCCTGGGGAAGTACTTCCTGTGAAAGGCAGTGATGGGCCCCAAGCAGCCAGGCCACTGATCAGGAGGCAGAGCTGGGCATGGCTGGGTGACCGGCTTCCTTGGATGGCATCTCTTTGATATCAGGGTCTTGTCCACATAGCAGAGTTAATCCATCATTGTTTGGTGTGGGTGTGACTCTGCTGTGTGTGCTCTTGTTGTTTTTAAAAATCCACTAGAGGGCATATCAATGCTAAGATCTTCTGGCAGGTTTTACAAATGACATTTGGTGTGAGCTTAGCCTGTTAAGGTTCCTGGCCCTGGGTCATGATGGGAGTGAGGAAGGGGTGGGTGACAGAAAATGGGGTTATTGATTCCTTTTCCTCCCTATTCCCCCCTGCCCCTGCCAAGCAATGACAGGAAGGTGATTTGTGAATTCATGGAGACAGCTAGCTGTGATTTGCCCAGTGATGACAGACACTGTTCAGGAAGTTGAACCAGAAGAAGGGCCGGGAAGGCAGGGAAGGCAGGGAAGGGTAGATTCCAGGAATGGAGTCTGACAATGGTGTGGCCCTCTGGGAAGAGCGCTCCCCTCCCCTCCCCCAAGAGTCAACTTGCCATCACGGCCTGACCTGGCTTGGTCAGGTGGCCTTCATGTCCTGGACACAGCACAGTGTGGCTGCTGAGCCCCTGGGGGTGCCCAAAGGTTCCAAGTATAAGAGGCAAGAGCGCTTCTGAAACCCCCCACCCTCTTTTATGTGCAGACCAGCCTGTGCAGCCTGGGTAGGAAAAGCCAAAGAGGGAGGTGACCGACCAGAAGTGGGCCATGGTGCAAGTGAACAAAATCGTGTTGTTTTGTTGTCCTACCTTGATGGCAGGAAGGCTAAGGGGATGCCATCTGGGTGGGGTGAATGGTGTGATGCACTGGGGGGGGGAGAAGGGGAGAGGGAAGGGCAGGGGTCTGCCTTCAGGAGAGAGAATCCGGTTAGTTTGGGGCTCAGATAAACCGATCTGAAGGCAATAGCCCTAGCCCCGGAACCAAACTTATCCTTTTTAGTTTGGATGATAGGGATTGAAGTCAAGGGAAAGGCCCTTGGATTCGTAATCAGAACTAGGAGGCTATTTCTTTTTTCTTACTGACACTGCCCAGAGGACATATACATTGGACCATATGAGTATATTTGTACATGAAGAGTCCTTAGTTCAAAGCTCACCTCAGCCACTGGCTTGCTCTGTGACCTTGGGCAAGTCACTTAACCTCTCTGAGCTTCAGTTTTCTCATCAATGTATCTCAAATTGTTCAGAATAATTGAGATAATTCATGAAAGTGCCCATCTGAGAGCATGGTCCAAAATAAGTGCCCAGTAAATGTTCATTCCTTCTTATTAGCAATCTGAGTCTATAGAGAAGTCATGTGATCATCAGGAAAAAGGTAAGAGACCCAACCAGGTTCAAGGATGAAAGCAGAACCAGCAACCAGCAAGGTTGCCTTAGTGCCTAATAATAGCACTGGTATTAGTACGAGTACAGGTGGTGGTAGATGTTTATTGAAAATCCACTATTTTACACATTTTATTTCCTTTAATCCTGGATAACTCATAAATGATGAAACTGAGTCTCAGAGAGGTTCAGAAATTTTCATAAAGTCACACAGATGTGTGTGTATAAAAGTCCCGCAGACCTGCTTAAAATGATGAGTGGCTACTGCTCTGTGCTGTGTGGAAATGAATTGAAACCTGAGGCAAATGGAAAAATCAGTAATAGCGATTCTGTCTTTATTTGAAATTGCGATATTCTGTTCATTGTGGTTTTTTGCATTAATTTTGACTTTTAAAAATATAGCATTCAATCATATTTATCGTGATGGCTGAGTGCCTCACTGCCCTATCCCAGTCCCAGGCTGCTGCTGGTTTACTTCAACCCTTCTGGGTGATATGACCTGGGCATTATGCCTCCCAGCAATGCTGTGCAGAGCTAGAGGTCTCTGTGCTATGACAGGAATGACAAGCCCTCCTGTCAGTACTGAAGGGGGTCTGCCTGGTGGGCCCAGGGCCAACAAGCTAACGCGTCCAGCAGCGGAGTCACTGACATGAGTCGAGATTCATCCTTCTTGTCAGTCAGGCAATTGCATGAGGTGACTTACTCATGAGTACATATCACATGCTTATTAACACAAGATGCTTCAATCTATGTCATCACACTCATCAGAATAAAAAGTCCTGAGAGGTGAGAAACGTAGGGACTATTGGTGGGACTATTAAGTCAGTATAGCTTCTTTGGAGAGCAATTTGTCTATTAAAACTAAAAATGTGCATACCCTTTGACCCAGCTAGATCCCTTCCAGGTATCTATCCCAGAGAAATGTCAGCCTGTGTGCACCAAGAGGTATTTCGTGTGTGTTCATTACAGCTGCAAAACACCCTATATGTCCATTAGTAGGGGGATGATTGTATAAACTATGGTAGTTCCATATTATAGAGAACAATATAGCAATGAAAAGGCATTGAGTTGGACACACTTGTTGAAAAATATCAAAAAAAAGTAAAAGAAATCTAAAGAAACAACCAAAAAACAGGACAGAACAATACTGTTGACTTGGCCGATATATTGTATTTTAAGACCAAAAATATACCAAAGGCCCAAAGCAAAACTATGTTTCTTTATATGTATATAAATGCATAGAACAACCTGGAAAGATACAAAAAAGATGCTCCAGTGTGGTTACTCCGTGTAAGTAGAGTATGAGCAGTGCAAAGGGGTGAACAAGGGACTTTCCCTTGACTCTGGTTTCTCTCTCTCTCTCACACACACACACACACACACACACACACACACACACATATAAAATACTGTCCAAATAAAGCATGTCCCAAAATTCACGCAAGATTTGAATTTTGTGTCATTTGTGAGGTAAAGTGTTGCCAACGAAAAAAAAAGACAACGTGACAGCTGACAGTTTGGGGTTATTAAAAATGGAGTGCTACATGAAAGAACAATGCGTTTTCATTGTTGAGCAATGAAAATTTACAATTTTTTATTATAAACCTGTGTTTTCTATCAAAATTACTTCTTGTGTGAATTTTGGGACACCCTTTATATATATTTATATTACTGTCTGAATGTACACACATATTATATACTGTCTGATGTATATACGTATACTGTCTGAATATACATATTGTATACTGTCCAAACAGATATATATATATATAAAATATACTGTTTGAATATATTTATATTATATACTATCTAAACATATATATTATATACTGTCTGAATATATATGTAATACACTGTACACACACACACATATATATATATATTATATACTGTCTGAATATATACACGTATATGCTGTCCAAAAAATATACTGGTATACTGCCATGTAACATGAAAAATATGAAAAATAAAGGCATTTATGGCTAGATTTTTTTCAGTTAGCGTGTATATATACACATACACACACATACATATATACTGAGGGTGCCAAAGAAATGTACACACATTTTAAGAGATGTTATCTGTGTATTACTTTTCGAAGTTGATTTGAATTATGGTAGAAATGTGTGGTATGACATTTGCTTAAAAGATGGTGTTAATCAAATGAATGCTAGTGTCACCATGTGACAGTCAGGACAGTCAAAGAAAATGGCCGAAGCACAGTTGTCATTCAAGAAGCACAAGACCATTTTGAAGTAGTATCTGAAATTTGAGAATGCTGTGGAAGTACAACAATGGAGGCATGAGTATGCAACAGAACTTCCAACATGCCTAACAGTTGCACACATTCATGATAAGTTTGAGACACATGGTAAATTAAAATGACATGTGCAGCTATACAAGTGGATGATTTGGTCAACGTTGCTTAAGCAGTAGTTTGCTGTAATCAGAAGAGTCTGGATGCTGATGATAACTACTTTGAGCACCTCTTATAATTGCAAAAGTCAAATGTGACTTGTATTCATATTTTGTTATTAGTATATAATGAGTAATATATATATATATATATAAAATATATAAGTATCTCTGCCCTCAAGCTCATAACCCATGAGCTACTGAACAGCCTTCTATGTTGGCTACTTTTACAGAGATAACATTGACTTAAATGTCTAATTCATATTTTTTACTTTCTACCTTTTATTAAAATACTTTTAAATAAAAAGTCTTTTATTGAAATACTTTAATAAAATATTTCAATACAAGACTTTTAATAAAATAAAAAATTTTAATTAAAACATTTTAAATAAAGACTATTTTTTAGAGCAGTTTTGGGTTTCGGACACAATTGAGAAGTCAGAGCTGTGTCATATACTCCCTTCTCCCACACATGCACAACCTCCTTCAGTATCACTATCTCCATCCTGAGTGGTGCATTTCGTACAATGATGAACCCACATTGAGACATCATCAGCACCCAAAGTCCAGTTTACCTTACGGTTCACTCTTTGTCTTGTGCATTCTGTGGGTCTGGACAAATGTCTAATAGCATGTATCCCCTACTGTAATATTATGCAGAGTATTTTCTCCTCCTTAAAAATCCTGTGTGCTCTTTTGAGTCATCTCCCCCTGACTGTGTGACCACTGATCTTTTTATTGTCTCCAGAGCTTCGCCTTTCCCAGAATGTCATGTAGTGAGAATCATATGGTATGTAGCCTTCTCAGATTGGTTTCTTTCACTTAGTCATATACATTTAAGGTTCCTCCACATCTTTTCATGGCTTGATAATTCAGTTTTTGTTCTGAATAATCCTTTGTCTGAATGTGTAGCAGTTTATTTATCCATTGCTAACATCTGTGTTTTAAAGAAAGAAATAGCATAATTTATTTTCTTGGAAGTCCTTGTTGGATGTGACAGAGCAGATAGGAGAAAGGGCTTACCCCCTTCTGTTGTATGAAAACTCAAGCAGTCTGTGGTCCGTCTGTGGTTAGTCTGTGGTCTGTCTGTGGAATACTCCAAGGGAGGCCATCGATTCTCTTTCCCTGTCTCCAGGAGCAGTAGGTCTGTTTCCACAGGAGGAAGAGAATTGATCTCTCCTGAGAGTGTAGATTGCAAATGACTCTGAAGCTGCCTCTAAGCCTGTCAGTAGCTTCACCCAGGTTGGGGGCCACTCCAATGCCCCTGACCCATCTTTTGTGTAGCTATTTCAGAATTTTATGCAAGAAAGCTCCATTATGGTAATAAACAAAGCCTCCAAACTCATTGGCTTAACCCTATCAAAATTTATCTCATCCCCCAACATCCCAAAATGAGGTGAATGAATCTCCACATCCCATTGGTCAGAACTAGTCACATGGCTCCAATTACTAAAAGGGAGTCTGGGAAAAGGTAGGGGAGCAAATGTCATTTTAGTGAGAATGTAACACCTCTGTTACAGGGTAGAAAGTAAAAATATGAGTTAGACATTTAAGTCAATGTTATCTCTATAAAAGTAGCCAACATAGAAGGCTGTCCAGTAGGTTATGGGTTATGAGCTTGAGGGCAGAGATGCACTTGTTAACTTTTACCTGCATCTCAGTCCTGGTGATTAAAACAATGCCATATTGTTGCAGAGTCTTTGCTTAATGTTAGCCAAATTGAACTCCTACCTTTACTCAAACCTTTATTGCAATTTCTTTCTGGAAATTTCTTTTCATCTGGTTTACAAATTACACCTGGAGATCATTGCATTTTTTTTTCTCCTTTTCATTTTTTGTTCCCTGTACCTCCAAGCTAGATCTTTGAGACAGTTTCAAAACACAAACAGGCAATATTGGTCTAGACAAAGTGACCAAAGGCACAAATAAGTCAGTGAAGAACAGGACATCACTATAGATACACAGAGATTCATAAGATAACAAGAAACCACTCACTTTATCTGAGTGTATTGCTTTAAAGTCTCACTTGTTTTATTTTGGATTGTTTTTGTTCATTTTAACCCAAAGAGCCATTACTCAGCTTGAGTGATTATCTTATTCTCTATCAGACTTGACCTGTGACCATTGATCAAAAGAGAAATTAATCACATTGGTCAAAGAAGATACAGAGTTTAAAATGGATATATTGCAGACTCTGAAGGCAGTCCCCAAAGAAGTATGGGGACTTGATTATTTGGTATGTCTTTGAAACATGTCCTTCTTGAGGTTCAAGTTTGAAAGATAACCCTGCTCTTGGAGGCTTAAGAACCCATAGGTTTGCTTAAAATAATTTCTAGTTCCCATTAATCTTTGATTATACCTTGAACAACCTTGGATTGAAGCCACCCTGTTTCCTAACCTGATAATATGGATTTTAGAAGCTGGAAAAACGGTCGAAGAGGGACTTAAGATCCAAGAAGAGATAACTCTGAAGAAATCATTTAGATCTACCACTGTTCAAAAGGTGGGAAGGCTTGCGGTAAAATCTGGGCCCTGATAAACTTACTCATAGGAACTGTCTGCCTTTAAAGGTATCTTTCACATGGAAACAGACCCGCAGGTGCTCCTGCCTCTGGTTCAGGCCCTTCTCCCCTCACAGTTCCATGACTGGGACAGTCCCCTAGCTGCTGTCCCTGTCTCCACTCCATCCTTAGATCCCCCTCTCAGATAATCACCCTAAACTCCTCCCTGATCGTGCTGCTCCTGGAGAAAAAACCCTTGGAAGCTCTCTATTGTCTAACAATTCAAGTTCCAACGCCTCTGCTTAGCTTTCAAAGCCTACTAGAAGGGCCCCACCCTCCCTGGCCAATTTTATTTTCTTCTGCTTCTTGACACACACCCTCTTCTCCAGGCATGTCTGTCTCCTCCACATCCCATAAACATGCCATACTTGTTTTGTTGTCTCTGTGAATTTGTTCACGTTACTCCTCAGGCCTGGAATGCAGCCTTAGGCCCACGTTATAGGCATACTTGACTTTACACAACGAATAGGTGCCAGGTTTGTCACTTGAAGTCTATGCCTGTGTATAAAGCAAACCCTGCATCCCTCATTCATTCAGGATGTTACAGCTTCAGAGGTTTATCTTGATTTGGGATTGTTCTTTGTTCGGCTGTGGGTCCAATCCCTAGTTCTGTATTTTCCTGCCTCTTAGTTGCTGCCAATCTATAAACCAACACTTAAATCCATCAAAGAAGCCCCTTTAATAAAAGAATCATCTCTGAGAGAAAGTGAAGAGGTACTCGTGCATTTTTAAAATTTGTTTTTAGACCTGAGATTATTGCCAACCGAGTTTGCTTAAAATGGGGCCTACTTGTATGTGTCAAACAATTCTTTTCTAATTAGGGATTGATATAAGCCAAAGCCATCTTTAGGGTTTTATGTCACCACATCCTCAGATTTGTTTTCTTCTCTTTAACTCCTATTGTATAGGCCTAAGTGTCAGCCAACTCATAAATACCTCCTGGCATACATTGGGAGGCTGGCCAGGTGAATTTATTAGGGTGTTTATTTTGTTTCGTCTTGATGAGACAGTCTAGGTGACTGAACATTTTGGGACTGACAGCCCTTGACTAAGACCTCGTGGCTGTTATTCATAGAAAAGTTCACCTCAGACATTGTGCTAGACATGAAGAAGGAGAGCAGTCTGGTGGGACAGGATGTCCTCACTTGAGGTGGAGATGATTCTCGGCCACAGTGCAGGAAATGTTAGTAATACTCAGGCTTCTGGCTTGCTTCCCTCGGAACAAGTTCCAGAATCTTCTGGGGATGGGAACCATAAGAAGAGAGAAGAAAAGAAGAGTGATTCACTCCTCACGATAGCGGTGGCCTCAAGATACTCATGTCCTGTGACTCAGCATAAAATCTAATTGCTCTGAAAAGGTGCATCTTCTCACTGATTCCAGTGGGAAAGGGGAGTGTAGCAAATTGCATTTTCCCAAAATGGTGGCATCTTCCATCCCCCGTGCCGGACCTGTTAATACAACTGGTACTTCTTCTATCAAGAGTCATGGTCTGTGTTCCCTCCCCTTGAATCTGGGAGGGTGGGGAGTGACTAAAGCAGAGGTGATGGTATGTGACTTTCAAGGCTTGGTTCCCTGGGAAGGTTAGCTTTTGGAACCCAGCCACCATAATGTGAGGAAGCCCAACTAGCCACACGGAGAGGCTACGTGGAGGTGTGTCTGCTGATAGCTGCTGCTGAGGTCTCTGCCTACAACCCACCTTGCTACCTGACATTTGAGCACATGAGCTTTAAGGTGGCCCAGCCCCCAGCCATTACGTCAGCTCCAGCACACATCTATCTACCCATCTGAGGCCCGAGTCACCGTGGAGCGGAGTTGAGAACTGCACTGGGCCCCTTTCACATTTCTGATTAAGAGAATCCAAGCATATAAGAAAACTACTGATTTTTTTAATACCACTAAGCTTTCCTATGTAGCAACAGTAATTGGAACAGAGAACTACTCTGAGGTGGACAGAAAGGATTTGGGGGTGGGGGTGGGGGTGAGCCATCCAGGGAATGTGAGGATCAGTTATTCCATTGCTATCTGGATTCTCTGAGCACCCCATATTGTCCAGTTCCTACTCTTATGACCTGGAAACCTAGAGGTCAAATGGAAATAGAAGAAAACTGGAGAAATTTATGAGACCCCTATGACTCTAACCTCTTGGCCCTGAGAGGGAAAGCGGATGAAGTGCAATTTCAATGGCCTCTATCACCAGTGAGAGCTAGTGAGGGTTCTGGCTTGGCGACCCTGGTGTATTCCAGGTCGCGGACATCTGAACCCTAATTGCATCTATTGCATTGCTAGGACAGCCAGGGGAGCAAAACCTTGCTAAGTAGGTAAAAATTTAATTGATACTTGTGATTCTTTCTGGAAAATTCTAAGTCGCTAATACAGTGAGAAGAAATGGCCTCAACTCACTCCTATGGTACTGATTTGACATGTCACTCTCTATGTCTCGTTTAGGCGGAGCACTTCCTGGAGGGAAGACTGAGGGTTCTGCAAGATTAGTTTGAGTGCAGCGAAAGCCAGTGCACATGGCCTCCATTGGCCTCCTCTCAACTCTCCTCCTTGGTCACTTCTGAATATTTACTTAGAGGGGAGCACGGTGAGTGTCATGCAACTAAGCTCCCTAATATGTTGTCACTGTTCTCAGAAGGTTGGAAAAAGGTACGCCGAGCTTCAAGTCAGCTCAGGTACTATGTCTCCCAGGTAACCTTTCCGGAGTCCTCCCTCCCCCCACCCCTTGGTCCCAGCCCCCTTTCCTCTTGTCTGGGGTGCCTGTTGACTTAAGTGTCTCCCCAGTGAGCTCCATAAGGTGCTTTCTTTAATCTTTGGGTCTCTAATACATATTCAGTTCTGACCATATCCCACCCAAGACATGTTTGCTGAGAAGAGAAAAGGGAAAAACCATTGTCAGCATTTGATGTATATCTTTTACAGTTTTTCTTCCAATGTTCCCTCCCTTCCTCTTTCCTTCCCTCCCTCCCTCTCTTCCTCCTTTCCTTCCTTCTATTCATCCATCCATCCATCCATCCATCCATCCATCCATCCATCCATCCATCCATCCATAACAGTGACCATGCAATTTTGCATCCTGCTTTTCTTTTTTATCATGATTTCAGATACATTTTTCTTGTTGTAACATAATTTAAAATCTTAGTAATACTACTATTAATACTAATAATTACAGCTCTTGATTGCCTATCCTGCTGTGGGCCAGACATGGTGTCAGGGGCTTGACACATAGTCTCTCATCTAATCTTTCCTGTTTGCAAGGTGGTTGTCATTTGCTCCATTTTACAGACTGAGAAACAGGGCATCATAGAGTTTAAGTGGCTTGTTAACAATAGCTAGCTGATGGAGACTAGACTGATCCATCTGATTTCAATATTCATATTCCTGCTATTTCACCATGTCTCTGTCCATGATTTTTCAGTGGCTTCACCGTACTTACCCTTCTGTATGGATGGGTCATAATATGCTTAACCATTTCCCTATTTTTGGTCACTTAGGATATTTACTAATTTTAGATATTGTAAACAATGAGGCACTGAACATCATTGTGCTAACAGACTTTGCCCCTATTTTTAGATTATCACCTTGGAGTAGAGTCCCCGAAGTGGAATTACTGGGTTAAAGGGTAGGATTGTGTTTATGGCTTTTGATACTTATTGCCAAATTGCTTTCCCAGAGGACTGTGCGCAGTGTAACAGGCTCATTTTATAGGCCCAGGGGAGTCACCTCGCTCCTCCAGGATGTCAGCTTGCCCTGTAGCCACTAGAGGGTGTGAAAGGATATTGCTCTGTGACAAGAGCCTGGCCCCTCCAGGAAATCCCCAAAATGAGCTTGTAGAGCCTTCAGAGTTGCCCGGGAAGAAGGCTCAGGGCTGAAACAGACTGACTTTCTTGGATTTTCACTGAAGACAGGATTGTTTTTGATCTGGACTCCAGAGAACAGGGCAGTCAACAGCGCCACAAAAGCTCAGGGTTTGAGGCTGGCTGTGCAGCCTCCTGATGGGAAACCTTGGGCATTGGACCCTCCCCTGTGTGTCTGCATGTGGACTTTGAGCCCCAAATCTCAGTGTCACTTAGATTGGCATCACCCAATTGACAGTGGAGGGAGTGTGTCCTGCTCATTTTTGTCATGTCCACAACAGCCAGCAGTTGATAAGAACCCAGTAAATGGTGGCTGAGTTGATAGATGAAATGAGACCAAGAGTGGACATGGGGAGGTTGGCACACAGTATGTCACTGGCTGCCAGTCTCCATAGATGTTTTACTGAAGGAGGGGTATTGGCTGCTTAACCCTAAGATGTCAAAGATGGAAGGATATGTAGACATAATATTGTCCATTTCTTGTCCACAGTGAGAATATAAAAATGATCCTGCGAAGGCCCTGCCTTTAAGGAGCTTACAGTTTGTACAGGGAGATGAGACACCTATATTGAACTCTAAACATAGGATATGTGCGGTGGGGTGAAGGAAGGCACAGAAAGTTGGGAAAACGAACTCACCTCAGAGGTTTTCAGAGAGGCGCTTCTTAAAATGTATTCCTTGGACCATCGTTCAACTGGACATTTCATAGCTATTAACTAAGAAATGGTTTGGTATTTATATCAGTCAGCTGTTGCTACACTAATGCTGAGTAACAAACCTACCTCAACTTCAAATTCAGTTACTAACGATAATATGTATTGTTCTTAGTTTTTGTTTTGTTTTGTTTTTATACTGATAAGACTGTAGGGTAGCTGGGGTGCTGCTGCTCCACAAGTTTCTTATTTTTCTAGGATCAGAAGGCTTCCCAGGGCATGTTATTTTGGTGATGGAAAATCAAGGAGACAAACTTGCCTTCATAAACATATTTCGGGATTTTTTTCTTCATCGTGTCTACTAACATCCCATTGGCCAGACCAAGTCACATGGCTAAGCCCAATGTTATGCAAGAAAATATACCTCACCTCCCATGGCAGGAGATGCAAAGTGACAGCAAAGAGTGTAGAGACAGGGAGAGGTGAAGAAATGAGAGTATTAATGCAATCTACTGCAGTAGTCATTTTAATTTAGGAAACCCTGGTGAATCCAGTTTCCTTACTCCATCTCAGAGCCTGGAGAGGTGATTCAACCTAAAGATTTCATGTTATTTTTTTTTTTTTAAGATTTACTTTATTGTTTTTGACAGAGAGACACAGAGAGACAGAGACAGAGAGAAACAGAGAGAAGGGGGAGGACCCAGAGAAGTCTCCATAGTTGTACGTCATCAGTTTTCAACATGGTTTCCTTCCACACAGGTGGGCAGGGACTGCACAGGGTGGGAACTAGGCTGGGGGTTTCCCACATGGGAGGCACATCCCCTAGAGTCAGGGGCTGAACCGGAGGGTGAGAACTGAACTGGGGGTCTCCTGCATGGGAAGCGCACCTCAGTTCATCACATGGGACCATATGGGCCGGGGCCAGGACTTGATCCTCGGTCCCCGGGGCTGCAAAGTGAGCGCTTAACCTGCTGAGCCATCCCGGCTTCCCCTAAAGCCTTCATTTTAAAAGAAGAAATTGTAAGCCCAGAGAGGAAAGTAATTTGACCAGGATTTATAGCCACTTAGCAGCAGCCCTGCAGTGAGACTCCAGACTGTGTGACCACGAGGCTCAGCCCCTTCCCTAACCCCCTGCTAACTTGTGTCGGCCACACTGGGCTAGGCAGATCAGAGGAGACTACCGCATGTAGGTGAGCTGAAGCAGTGCTCCAGGGACCTCAGAAACAAGACTCTGAGCCGGGCAAGGGAGCCACAGAAATTGGACAAAATTTAGGATCATACTCTGGAGTCAGGTTGTCTGTCAAGGTAACATTGGGTAAGTTATTTAATTCTCTATGCCTCAGTTTCCTCATTTGTAAAACAGGGGAGGCAGACATACCTACCTCATAGGGTAGTTGAATTAATACTTACAAAGTGCTTAGAACAGAACCAAGAATCTTAAGTGCTCAATATAGGTTGGCTATTAGTATTATTACTATCATTATTTATTATTATTATTTAGCCTATCTCCTCTACTATGAATTTCCTTATTCTTGGGTTTCCTGCCCTCAACCAGTCCCCTTCCCAATACCCCATTCTTGATATTAGTTATAGCTAGTCTCCACTAAGATGCATTAGGATAACAAGCATTATTTAATATTAAAAAAGGAGAACCCTGGAAAAGTTCAAGGGCCAAAGGAGTGACAGGGAGTGGAGTTACATTTTAGAAATGGGAATCTTATCTGATGCCATATCAAATCTCACTCCCTAGCAGGCCATCTGTCTCTTCAGATATTTGGGGGAAATAGGTTGAGTTTGACTAGGATGAGTAATTCAATTAAATCTGTGGTTCTCAGATTAGAGTCACCTGGAAGGATATAAAATAACAACAAAAAAACAAAAACCTTGGTGCTTGATGCCACTCTAGACAATTCAGTGTCTGGGGTGGGGCCCGGTATCGGTAGGATTGTGAAGCTCTGTGGCTGATTCTAACACATACCAGATTTGACAACCACTGGCCTGAGGCTTTAGAGGGGCCAACTGAGACGTTGGAGTCTGACACAAGTGAGTTTGTAGTCAAGCCGTTCGTTAGTTGTGTGATGTTGAGTAAGTAAGTTGGTCTCTCTGAGCCTCAGTCTCCCTCTCCATAAAATGGGAATAATAATTGTTATCTTGTTGAGATTTTATAAGAAGCCAATGAAAATCTATGTAGTTGGCATATAGAAGGGGCTCTTTAAGTGTTCATTAATCCAGTAAACGGCCGTCAGTAAGAGCAGCGCGGGTGAGATCTAAGCTTCGGCTGCAACCATCTGCCCTCCTCCTTGGTGGTGGTCGCTGACTCCTGTGTTCTCAGGCCGAAAGTCTCAGGGAGAAGGATGAAGACCTGAACGGAGGTTTGCTCCAGGAATACTCAGTCCATTTACTGATCATAATGAACACCAGGTGCGGGGAAGGGCGAGGGCTGACACCCAGCCCTTCCTCTGATTGCCACGTCCTGTGGCCACAGAGCTGGGCCCGCCTGGGGGAGCCACCTCTCCTAATTATTCCTTCCAGAGGGAGCATCTTACCCTAAGTCACACAACAGAACTGGGCAAGTGAGCCGGGTCCCCACCTGCTCCCTCCGAGGCTGGGGACAAAGTTGCCAGGAGGTGGTCATCCTGTGTGCCAGGCTGACTTGTTCTTCTAGCCCTGACCATGACTGCCAATAGCCCCCTGAGCAGAAAGCGGGGATGCAGTGAGCAAGGATGGGGTCAAGGTGTCAGGCCGTGTCTTGGTGGAGGTCGAGTAGGCTCCTGCACGTGGCAGGAGGCCTGGCTTCTGGCTGGGTTCATGCTTAGCATTTGACAGTATCCATGCTTTTGTTCTGAGTTTATTAATAACTCTCAGGATACTCGATGAAACAACTGGGTTTCTTTGATCTCATAGCCTCCCATTTAAAAAAGTGGGCAGCAGGGAAACGAACAGTGAGCTAGACACTTTAAATCATTGTTATCTCAGGCGCTAAGGAACCTTAAAAACAAAACAAAACAAAACAACCAACCCCTCCAGCTACCTGCAGCACTTGCTCACCCTATCTTCTGCTCAACGCCGCCAGTCTAGAAGATTTTGTAGGTTGGACTCTTTGGAGTTTGTATTATAGAAACAATAGGTGGACTGAAATGTGTTGGGAGATATTGACCTGTCCCGCTGCGGGGTGTGGCCCAGATGGGAATCCTGGCCTGACTCATGTAATCCTCTGCACCAGGTGAGTCGGTGCTGGCATACCTTTCTTCAGACAGAAAACCCCAGGTTCAGAGACATCACTTAGTACCAGCTAGGTAAGGCAGCGTCCAGAGGCGAGCCCAGGCCTTTTGAATCCAGTCTCTGATCTTTCCACTTTTAATAGGGAAAAAAAATAAGAAATTAGTGTTAAATTAGTTAAAAAAAAATAACAAATGGAATTTAAAATTTTTGAAGTACAGTGTCCCATCAGGAGTGGGTGAAAATTAAGATCTGAGAGCAGAAAGTCAAGTTTCTTTTATTTTTAAAAGATTTGTTTTGTTTAAGAGAAGGTGAGTGAGAGAGAGAGAAAGAGAGAAAGGGGAGGGCCCAGAGCAGTCTCCATAGTTGTACATCATTAGTTGTGACATGGTTTCATTCCACGCAGGTGGATGTGGGGCCGTGCAGGGCGGGAACTGAACCAGGGGCCTCCTGCATGTGAGGTGAGAACCTTTGCCACTGAGCCATCGTGGCGGTTACCAGGTGCACCGCAGTTCAGCATATGGGTTTTGATGGACCGGGGCTGGGAACCGAACCCTGGCTGTCCCGGTATCCCCTATGTCTTATAAGCCAGGTTGACCATACTTTTTTTTGTATAAGAGTAAAATGAAAACCTATGTTACTAAATTATCTAATAAAGATGTGAAAAGGCTCTGTAAATCAAAGGGCCATGTAAGTGTTTGTTACTTAGATAAGAGAGACTGAAACTGGGGTTCATAGACCCTTGGGAAACCTATGGATGAGTAACTCACCATGTGAACTGTTTATATTTGCAAGCAAAATTCTGTGAGTGTGCACATATCTGACTTTCTCAAGGGAGAGAGCTCATAGCTTTCATCAGATTCTCAAAGATGTGTGTGACTCAAAAAATGATTAAAAACCACAGGTCCAGCCCAACCTTTATGTCATTTGGTAGTGAGAAGAACGAAGTAATAATTTCAGTATCTGAAGTTCCACTTACACTGTCTACAACTATCTTACCATGTCATGGAAACCAAGGCAAGAGGTGAAAGAAAATTTTCTATGGGAAGGAAGCTCGAGTTAAGATCCCCTCTTCTCGTGGTCGCGGGCTTGGACTCACTCTGGGTTCAGATATCCAGCTGGAGAGAGACAGAGAGATTTCTCTTTTTCACGAAGGCATCGCTGCTTGAGCAGATGGCAGAAACTCCATCCCTTTCAAAGTGATGAAGTGAGATTGCTCAGACAAATGCTTTCAAAGTCTTGAACCTGTGAGGTTTTGTTCCGAGTTCAGGAAATAACAGGATATAAATCTGCCTGAATCATCTCAGCTCATGCAAATTCAATGCTGGGCCACAGTGGCTCTGGCAACGTCTTGTTCTTTTTGTGTAATGACTTTTGATGCTATGGATTTAGACGGATTAGGCCATTTAGGGCAAAGAGGGGAATATTAATATACAAAATTGTTAAATGTCAAATAAAATCCCTTAATAATGTGTGTATTTAAGATGAGTATACAGGCACTTTGAAAATGCTTCTAGCACCAGCTCAAACATTTGAGAAATCCATTTTGCAAGTTCAAACAAATAATTCTCCACCGATTCTGCTGTACCTGCGTTAGTCTCATGGTAATTCCGCAGTCTCAGCCGGGAGTGAAGGGCCGTTCTCTTACTGTTGTCATTAGCATTGGCACACCTCAGTCTTCATCCAACTGGCTGAGTGCTTAAATCTCACAGATCAGGGTACAGCTGGCAACCAAGAGTTGGTTTTCATATTTCCTGCAAAAGAAGTGGTTGCTTTTACTTGTTCTAAAGGCCAAATGTGTGTCAGAAGATCTGGGCAGTTCCCACCCTGAAGGTCCCTACATGTTGGTTTTATAAATGCTTGCAAATAAGTGCCTGAGATTTGGAATAATTTGGGGGTGGGGGAACGGTGGAAGTTGAGAGGGATTACATAAAAAGTTGAAAGTAGTAACGAGAATGTAATGATTTATCCCATATCCTATCAAGCTGAAACATAACCATTCTTTCATTTATTGATTCAAAAATAATATTCTTGCATCATAAAGCTAAGAAGAGGCATGTATACAATTATCTATAGTCAATATGGGTCCCGATGGCTCCTGATAGAGGCAATAATGACAGACTGTGGAACACAGAGGAGCTACATAGTGTCTCATGGGGACAGTGGGGTTGGGTAGACAGGGAAGTCATCTTGGATGTGATAACATTTGAACTGAATTGTGATAAAGGTGTAAAGTTTAAAAGTAGCGATCGTAGGTGCTGGTTAAGTGTAATAATCTCACTATGAGATCAATAGAACTATATTAAAAAGCATTTAGAAAATAAAGAAGAATCTCCTGTAGTTCTATACCCACCAGCATAAGTTTTGTTGGCCTTTTGCTGCATTTCTTGCCAGCCTTTTCCCCTGGGTACAGCTTCTCCATAACTGTTGTCATGTCATATGTTATCTTAAGGACACATTCTTGCATTCATTGTTAAAATGAATCATTAATTAGAAGCATCTCTCCATGTTCTCACTAGAATGGGGAGATTTAAACTAGGTGGAGATGGGGAATGAGCCTTCTTAGGGAAGGAGACAATGAAGGCCAAGTTCCAGAGGTGGGAAGTGGCATGTTGGCAGGGAGTCCACTGTGGCCTCATCTTAGATCCCATGCAAGGTCTGGAATGCTCTGCTGAGGAGCTGGAGCTTCCTCATGTGGGCGATGGAGACTCTTGGGGATTCTGGATGAGATGGGGACATGATTAGAGTTTGACCTTCTCTAGGGCTGGCTTTGGAAATTCTGGGATTCCCTGGGGAACTTGGGAATTTCAAGAGATAAGTAAGCAATTCATCCATCGACATAAAGGAAAAAAGTCATTAAATAGCATCTGAATGAAAATGTTAATGTATTTGTAAGTACTTTGTTCTAGAAGATCTTTACCTGATCATTTGATCTCAATGATCTGTCAGAACCTACCCTCTGCTTCTCTTTGCCAAGCTTGGTCTTTTAGTTTGTGGATGGAAAGTAAGTTTCACCATGCCTAACATCTTCAGTGGTTGGCTGCAAATGTCCTAGATACTGTGTTGAGAAGGATGCCAAGGGCATCTTTGGAGTTGGCAGGAAAAAGTGTGGGACTGAGAAGCATCAGCACATATGTCATAAAGTTGTCATCCTTCTTCTCCCTCAGATGTTCACTTTAGATGTACTATATTTAATTTTAATATGGCCCAAATTGATATACAAGCCAAATTTAATTGGGTTCAAAGAAAGAAGCAGACTGAAGAAAATCCCTATTAATATCTCTATAAAGTACTTGATCCATTGATCTGTCTGTCCTTCCTTCCTTCCTTCCTTCCTTCCTTCCTTCCTTCCTTCCATCCATCCATCCATCCATCCATCCATCCATCCATCCATCCATCCATCCATCCATCTATCCGTGCATCCATTCATCCTTTCATCCACCTTCCCACCCACCCACCCATCTACTTACTCAACAAGTATTTCTTCTACATCTATAATGGGCTAGACAATGTACTAAGTTCTGGGGGTATAGAAATGACTATTGTTTCCAGAATTTGGACTCTAGTAAGGAGACAACTGACGAGGTGGATAAACAGAGTCCAGTGTGTTCCAAGCTGGACCAGAGGTCTGAACACAGTGCCATGGCACAGAGGCAGAACCTACTGACCCCAACCAGGCAGGGAAGATGTGGTGGAGCCGCAGGTGGGGCTGCAGTGTATTCACTAAGCCTAGAGTTCCACGAGGACAGGGGCCAAATATCTTATTCATCGTAACACCCCCAGTACCTAGCACACTGCCTGGCACATAATAGGTGCTCAGTATATTTTTGTTGAATGAATGAGGTGTCCATGGAGTAGAAGGGACTCCCAAAAGTCATCTAGTCCATCCACCTGCCTCTGGGCTGAGCCACACCTAAATCACCCCAAGTGCTATTTCGGGTGCAGTTATTCTTAGCTGGCCTCTCTGACAGCTGTAGAGTCACAGAAGCCTCCTCTCTTCTGAGGTTTTAATGCTACAGGCCACATTCAGGAGGAGCTGTGTGTGGTTGAAACAAGAGCTGAGGGGGGAGAGAGAGAGAGCCAGAGAGAGAGAGAGAGAGAGA
>PVKE010018842.1:0-29098 GCA_004027555.1 Craseonycteris thonglongyai
CCCAATCCTAATCAAACACACAGAAGTACAGTGGTAGATTGAATGATGGCCCTCAAGATATCTTTGTCCAAATTCCTAAAATCTGTGAATGTATTACACTGCATAGCAAGGGGGACTTTGCAGATGTTATTAAGGCTAGAAATATGATTATCCTGGATAATCCCATAGGCTCCATTCAATCATATAAGGTCTTAAAAGCAGAGAACCTTTCCTTGCTGAAGTCAGAGATATGGTGAAAGAAGAGGGAGGAGAGAGTCCAAGTGTGGGAAAAGCTTGGCATTGAAGATTGAGGAAGGGGCCTATGAGGCAGAGAATACGGAGATCATCTTACTGACTTATGGAATGTCAGTAAGATGGCACCAAGCAAAAACACGGGCCCTCAGTTCTAAAATTGCAAAGAACTGAATTATGCCAATAACCTAAATGAGCAGAAAATAGATTCGCCCATAGAGCCTTTAGTATAGAACACAATAATACCATCACTTTGATATCAAGCTAGTAAAACCTGTACTAGACTTTTGACCTACCAAAATGTAAGATAATAAATTTATATTGTTTTAAGCCCCAAAATTTCTGGTAATTTGTTAGGGAAGTACTAGATAACTAATTTAGTCTTTTTAATAATGTGGGGTGCTATCATTACCTTCAGGCTTTGGAGCAATAACCATACAGTTAACCTGGACTAATTTGTGTTTATTTATTTCTGAATTTGCTAACTTTTCTTACTCTAAAATTGTATAGTGTTCCATGAGCCCATGGGTACCAGCCTTCTTCAGTAAGGAATATGTGGTTCAAAGACTGCTTTCAGATCTGGAAGGATTCACTCTGAAAGAGTCGTATTGTTTTCACCATTTTATCTTTTCTTTTTTTTTTTTATTAAGATTTATTGTATTGTTTGACAAAAGGTGATAAAGACAGAGAGAAACAGAGAGATAGAGAGAAGTTGGGGAGGGCCCAGAGCAGTCTCCATAGTTGTATGTCATTAGTTGTGACATGGTCTCTTTCCACACAGGTAGCTGTGGAGCCGAAGTGGGCGAGAACCAAACTGGGGACTTCCCACATGGGAGGCAAGAACCTTCCCTGCTGAGCCATCTCGGTGGTTACCAGTTGCACATCAGTTCAGCATGTGGGATTTGTGTGGGCCAGGGCTGGGATTTGATCCCAGACCCTTGCAATTGTGAGGCAAGCACTCAGCCACTGAGCTACCCCAGCATCCTTCCACCATTCTATTCAGGCAATATCTGATGATATGAAATGCAATGCAAGTTGGTAGTTTCTTCCTACAATCCATGGCGTGTGCAAGTAGACACATCTTCCTGTTTTAACTGAGGAAACCCTTGGAGATAAGTAGCTGAGCTTTGATTCTTTTTCCTTCCCACTTCCCTTCCTGAGTCACTGACCCACAGTTACCAGTTCAGGGACTCCTGAAGTAGAAGCCTGGAATTAATTGCATCAATTTTCTGGGTCTAAGCGATGTCTACCTTGGTGACCTGGGGTTATAAAGTGAATAGCTACCTGCCAGGATGAGAGAGGTGCTCTGCAGATTCATCTTGGAGGGCATTGCATTACCAAGAAATCAAGCAGAAGAAACTTGTACTTAAAATGAGGTCTTGTTTTAAGCAAGATATTTTTTCTTGCTTTTATGCCGACCAAGCTTTCTATATCACGAACTAGGCAATAAAGAAAATAATCACAGCTAAGCAGCGCTACTTTGGTCCAAAAATGATATTGGATATCCTGCTTTTAAGGATGTTAAATATCTGACTCCGAGCACATTATCTATGGTGTTCTGGTTTGCAGAAGATGCTAAATTAGGAAGAAAGGTCATCCCTGAAAAACAATTCTCAGGTAGGAAAAGAATTAGCTCACTTAAATACTTGGGCTAATAGATAGAAAATTCAATGCAGATAAATGCAGAATAATGAGTCTTGTAGAATATAATAAAAGTACATAATATCTCCTGAATGGGAAGGTACTGCAGCATATTGACATGGAAAGCAATATGAGTTATTTTAATAAAAACCCATGTTAAGGATTATTCAGATCGATTATTATTAAAAAAAAAAAATTAACCTGCGATGTGTTTTGTTAGGTCTTACCTCAAGCAGCACATTCAATCTAATCACTGTATATACTCTAAGAAGCATATTTAGAATGAGCGTTAAAAGGGCAATTTATAGAAGAAGCAAAATGAAAGCATTTCTCAGAGACATAATTTTGAAAGCAATTAAAGGGAAAACTGGCCACTTTTTCTTTGGTAAATCAGACATGTTAGAACAAGTTGGAACTAAGAGGTGTCAGGGCTGGGACAGCACGCGTATTGCATCATGAGGACAGAGGTGAGCTGCTCATTAAATCTACCTCTTGTTCTACAGTATCCACTTTTATCAGTGGTCTGACAACTCTATTAACTTCTTTAGCAATTACAACCAATGGATAACAAATGCAAACAGACACTTCATGTGGGCAGTTCTGCTTGTTTGGGACCCATTTACATTACTGATGATCCAGAGCCCAGACTTGAGGATTCAGCCACTATCAAAGGAGACCTTGGGGGAAATCAACTACGGTACTTTTTTCTGAGTGCTTGTCTTATTGTCAGCCTGCTTAAATTCAGTTCATCTGCAAATTTCTGGGAAATCTCAGCATTAGAGAGTGCAGCCCGATAAATATCAATCAAGATAAAACATTGGGAAGAAACCTAGACAGCAAAGAAGAAAATGTGCAGTGATTTGAAAGTAGTCTTTGAAAGATCTACATGGGTTCTCCAGCAAAGTTAACAATAAACATGTATCATCAAGGGATAAGACAATTTGCTAATTACAAAACTGTCATTTCAAATAGGTGAAGTTCTTCGCTGCTTACCAAGAGAAATTGAAATGCACTCTTAAGCACGTGTGAAACAGCAAGGTTTTCCTTATATCTGTCTGCCAAGGTACATTTCACTGTTAAGGTCTTTAGAGGAATAGTGATTAAATTATTTTTATTGATAAGCAAATTAGCACAATGCTTGAGTTCAGACTCTGGAAATTAATAGCTCGGGTTCACCTGAATTTTTTGGCATTTGGATAGGGCTTCTCTATCTGAGTACTACTGACATTTTGGGTTGGCAGTTGCTTTGTTGGGTTATCCTATGTATTGAAGTGTTTAATAGCAACCGTGTACTCTACTACTGGGTGCCAGTACCAGTCCCTCATCCTGTTACTTTGTGGTGACAACCAAAAATGTCTCCAAGCATTTCCTAGTGGATAAAATTGCCCCAAGTTGAAAACCATGGTTTTAGGAGCATGTTGCATACCTTTAACTTTAAATTTCCTTGTCTGTTAAAATAGTAGGTTTTGTCTACTACCAAGTTGTAGTTCTACGTCTAAGTGTCTCAAGACTAGGAAGCAGTTTTGTGATTCTCCAAATGAAAAAAGAAAAACAGAGACTCAGAGTGGGCAACTGACTTGCCTATAGACTAGGCTGGCCAGATGTACCATTTTAAATGGGACAGAAAACAATGGTACTATCCTATTTGAAGTGATACGACGCTCCATCTAGTCTTACTGGGCTCAATTCACAAGGTGTCAGTAAGCTGGCGGTACACACCATTTGAAACAAGACAGTACTGTTGTTTTCTGTCCCATTTCAAACAGTACATCTAGTCAACCTGCTGTGGATTCAGCAATATTTAGCAGCAGATTTTGAGACTAACCCAGATAAGAAAAATAATGAAAGGGAAAAATGGGTCCATGGGAAATGGTGATAGAACCATTCTGATTACAAGTGTCAGTACTGCATGCATTGCTTTATCCAACAGACTTAACCCACCATTAAAGGGTCACTCTTGTGGACTCTCTGTTTGTTATTTCATCTCTCGGTGTAAATTTGAGGATTACTCTGGTTTCGTTTTTTGTTTTGTTTTGTTTTGTTTTCAAGTATGGACTATTTGCCTAATTTTGGCGCAGGTTTATTTTATGTATGCAGAAGATACTGTTGAGGTAGAACTGGAAGACCTGAGCTGATGTACCAAGTTAAAGAAAATATCAGTATTGTACAGTATTGTGCAGTATACAAACAGTTAAACAAAAAAATGTGACATAAAAAAGACTATGTCTTTTTTTTTTAACAAGCTTGCAAAATAGTGTATTTTTGAATTTTTTTGGAAAAACTTGTCACTCACCATGAGACTATATATCCTACCAGGAGGTTTCTCTAATTTAAACAGCCTATCTTTTACCAAACATTAAACAAGCCATAAAGCAGGAACTTTGGAACTTCAAATGAAGCTGTCAAAGTTTCTTCCTGCCATCAGATGATTTGCAGCTGTGTGACTCATTTGTATCTCTATAAGAATTCAGGAGAAAAGAAAAAAAAAATAGATTATTAGCATTTCAATTGCTGTCAACTGCTGCAACTAACTAGGCCTGAAGATGTGCCTCACTTCCCTATGCCAGTGTGGCAATAAATGCAGACTACAGGCAGTGCGCCACGTACAAAGACTGATAGGAGAAATGTGTGTGAGAGAGAAAGCATCCTTGGTACTGAATGTCTTATCCTTACAATAAAAAAATACCAAGTGCATACACAAATTGTCACGCTAAGCTTTGCTCCACACAATGTGCTGACAGGCTGGCTATTGGCAGATAAGACCTGCTTCTGCCAGTAAGCCATGAAACCCTAAAAGAGGACAAAACAACATATTTTAGCATAGCACCATGTGTACTCTCACATTGTGTCCCAACATCTCTCTCCAACCTATCATTCTACCCCTCAGTCTAACTGAAGTCATACCAATCTCCTGGCATTTCTCAGAAGTCCACAATTCATTTATACTATATACCATTTTGTATGTGATTCTCTCTGCCTAGAATGGTTTGGCTTCTTCCCCTCCACTGTGTAAACTCTTGCTGAACTCTCCATAAGCAGATCATAGGTCATCACTCAGAAACAAGCCTGGGTTCACACCAAGGCACTTATTCTGCACAACAAACTACAGCTGAGAAACAATGATGAACATAATCACTTTCACAAAATGGATATTTAGTCAATGTTTGTTGCTCCACTAACTAAAAATGAATGAAGAATTGGATGGAGGGTGAGCCTATTTTTTTCTATACCAAGACTTAATGTCTCCTAAAGACCTTGAAAAGAATACAATTTGTAAGGTTTCCTTTCTCAAATAGATTGCTGCATTCTCTTAACCTGGCTTTATTGTTGTTGAAGACATGCCCTTATCCTTTATCTTCTGATCTGCATCAGGGAGTTCCATTACATGGGAATATATATAGTACTTTTTATACTTAAGTAGTAGTTTTCAATTTTACTGATTTTTTTCCTTATGCTTTTACTCATAAAACACTTATTGAACTGATACAAAGTTTTGTATATTAGCAGGCTGATAGAAGAAGTTAGTTTGTACCGCCAGCCCCTTGCTTAGTTTCATTTTTAAATATTTTAAACAAAGTAAAAAAATTAAATATCCAGACATATAAGATTATATAATAAAATTCATATATATTTGTATAATACAAAATTTTAGATATACTTTTTGCTAAGTATGTAATAAGAGCATGTAAAGGAGTACACAGGGAATACAGTGCACAGATTTGGTAACCATCCCTTACTAAGTTAGGTGAGTGGTTAAGAAGAGAATTGATCAGAATATAATTTTATTCCCATCTTTTAAAAAATATTTAAAGTTTTTAAGTTGGATAGTTTCTTCTAAAATTATTATTACTATGAATAATTCTCAACTTCAAGAAAGATCCTTGGTTTTTGGTATTTTCCTTGCATTTGATTCATTGGCTTGAGGTTAATTTTAGCCTTTCTTTATTTAGAGTCATGCATAAATACAATAATAAACGCAGTCACAGGGATGAGATGCGTACTGATTTTCTAGATGACTTCATAGAATTCTAAAATACGAAGAAGTCTCAGAAATCATTTTCAGACATAAATATATTTTGCAGACAGGAAAACTGTAATTCTTACCAGAATGACTCACTTACAGTGACAAAACTAGATACTAGCTGAGACCAGACTAGAATGAGGGTTTGGTCTTAACTTTCACAATATCTAAAAATGTCCTCATCCTCTACACTGTTGGTATGCTTTCTTTTCTTTCTTTCTTTCTTTTTTTTAAAGATTTATTTTATTGATTTTTAACAGAGAGAAACAGAGACAGAGAGAGACAGAGAGAGGGTGGAGGGCCCAGAGAAGTCTCTATAGTTGACATTAGCTTTCCAAATAGTTTCACTCCACAGGTGGGCACAGGGCTGTGAAGGGCAGGGACTGGGCCAGGAGTTTCCCACATAGGTCCCAGCAAGAACTGAACTGGGGGCACTCCTCAGTTCAGCATGTGGGTCTGCACGGGCCGGGACCAGGATTCAATCCTCAGTCCTCCGGGCTTCCAAGCAAGCGCTTAACCCACTGAGCCATCCCAGCTTCCCCTGGTATGCTTTCTTATGCTGAGGTCTTTCAACAGCCCCATTTCTCCACACTACTCTCAGTCTCAATGAACATGACCCCAAGAAAGTTTTCTTTGTAATGCTCATGGTTGCTTTATTCCTAAATAGGCAAATGCTTTGGGGCCAGCTCCCCAATTCCCTTAGTGGCCCTGTTTCATTGATCTAAGAGGAGGGATCAAGCTATGCCAGGGGTATCCCACCAAGTTTGCCTTTAATTAAAGTGTTTATGGATTTTGTTCAAGCACGTGAAGCTCTTTTCTATCTGTCACTGGGGAACTGGTATAAGTTGTTTGACTGTTCTTTTTGAAGTCTTCAAAGAAACACCTTTCCCTCTCATGGTCATTTTGGGGTGGAGTCAGAAATGTTGCTACATCATTTGAAATTCTTCACCCTCTCTTTCAAAACCACTCTCAAATAACTCTGGTGATTTTATTCAGATTCCTGGTCAAGTTAGTGATATTATTTTGGATCTGAGTGCTAGATATAGTTCAAGCAAAAATCAAAGCATAGAACAAAGGGGACTTTGTGCACACTGACCTTCAATAATTCATTCTATTAGTCTTGACTATTTTGGAATTTGCTATTTTGGCAGATGCCAGATACCATGTTTGGTTTTGAAAATACAGATGGGAAATATACAGAATCTATTCTTAAGAATCTTTTACTTCAGGAAATATGTCTTTGGTTTTCTATGGATTCCCCTTCTCTCATCTGCTTATGATTACTATTATTTTATTCACAAACTCCTAACAATTTTCTTATTTATTTTATCACATTTTTTTATTTTTGAGGTTCCTGTAGACACCAATCTATTTTCTCATTTGCACAATGTATGGTTTATTATAAATCATATTCTACTTCAACTTCTGATTTTAAATATCTGTCTCTGCAATTCCAGGCCTAAATTCTACTGAATTTGGATTTCCAAGGGTGGGATTTGGGAGGCTTTATTTTCAAAAGGGCTGCTCTGATTGAAGGAATTGTTCTACATATTGATCTGGGTGTTGATTACTCGGGTATATACACTCGTCAAGAGTCACTGAACTGTTTACCTAAAATCCGTGCATTTATTGTTCTTAAATTATACGGTACTTCAACTGTTTTAGAAAAAAAGCTTTCCAGTTAATTATGATTACTGTGAGAGTCAAAGGCTTTTCTACCTTTTTAGATTAAGAGATATTCTTGAGAATGCCATGAAAACCAAAGAATCACCTCTCAGGAAAAGAATGTATTCATAAACACAGGTTTTGGACCATCTTAGGAAGTTTTTGGTTTCCCCAGTTTTTCTCTATACCCTAGGATAAGAAGTCTTACTAAAAGACTTGAAACAACCTAAATGACCATCAAAAGTAGACTGGTTAAATAAGCTATGACCCATCCCTACAATGAAATAGCATGGCATTATTTAAAAAATAAAATAAATAAAGTATACATAAATACATACATACATACATACATACATACTAAAATGAAGCAAAGGAAGGAAAGAAAGAAGGAAGGAAGGAAGGGAGAAAGAGGTTCTTATGGGAAATATATATCAAAGATAGATTAATTGGAAAAAAAAAAAGTGCTAACCAGTGTGTAAGATGTGCTATCATTTGTATAAAAACAAATACAATTTACTCATATATATGCATATATATATATATATATATATATATATATATATATATATATAATGTATGAGGGCTGTCTGGAAAACATCCAGGAATAAATTTCTCTATTTTTCATATTACATGGCAGGATACTCCCCAGATAGCCCTTCATGTACATACATATATACTTATATATTTATATATGTATTTGTTTTTGCATTATCACTAAATTTTCATAAATATTCTCTAGGATGATATCCATGAAAACTAGTAATAGTCTTTTCCTATATGTGGACATGTATGTCAATTCAATAACTAGGCAGGTGAAATATTAGGGTGGGCAAAATGAAACTTCTATATATTGTTTCTAATATATTTTTTTGTTTGAACAATTAACATGTATTGCTTACTCAAATAGCTAAATCCAAATTATTTTTATAAAGAAAATTCCTCCTTTCAAATCAATGTAAGATATCACCAGAAAACTATTCATAATCTTGAGTTTTAGATGGATCAATTCAGAGAGGGTTGGAATGTGGACTACACATGAGATTTATAAAAGGACGATCAGGGATGCCAAGCTAGCTCAGTGGGTTGAGCGCTGGTTTGCAGCCCTAGGGTCCAAGAATCGAATCCCAGCCCTAGCCCATGCAGACCCTCCTATGTGAAAAACCTCCCAGTTTGGCTTTAACCCCAAGCATGCTTCCCATGTGGGAGGCTCCTGGCTCACAGGGGCATGCTTCTCATGCAGTAAATGCCCCCACTGCCCCTCCAGTTTCTGCCCTGCAGCTGGTTCCTGCCCTGCACAGCTTTGTGCCCATGGAATAAAAACTATGTAGAAAACAGATGATGTGCAACTATAGAGACTGCTTTGGGCCCTTCCTTTTCTCTCTGTCTCTCTCTCTGTCAAAAACAATAAAAATACCTCTTAAACAAAAAGTATAATCAATCGAACGTATGTAGCATTTATATAAGTGAGAGATGATGAGGGTTTAAACCAGAGAATCAGGAGCCACTCAGAAAGCAGCATCTTTATTCAGTGTCTGTTTAACTCTAGGTTAGGGTAGAATGAGGGTCATGGAAGGGAGAAGAGACTTGGGGTAACTGAACAGTGGTCTTCGATAAAAAAGAGGTGTGTTTGGAACATGTTGAGTTTGAGGTACATACATTTAGGATAACAAGGTGAAATATGCAGGAAGCAAAGTCAACAGTCAGTTCAGAGCCTAAACTCTACTTTCTGATGTCTTCTGGGTTATTGAATAACCATCATGTGCCTGGCAGAGTGCAAAGCACGTGCATGCATTGCCTCCCAATCTGCAACAACCATAATAAAATGTTGTTATTCTCCATTTAAATATGAGGACCATGTAATATTTTTAAAGTGATCAGTCCTTTTTGGTCATAGCCCAATACATGCAGTCTGATGTAAGCTTGGGAAGACCATTTTTTTTTTCTTTCTTATTAAAATTATTGGGGTAACATTGGTTGGTAAAAATTACATAGGTTCTATGTGTATAATGCTGCAATACATTGTCTATGTGTTGTGTTGTGTGCTCACCACCCAGAGTCAGTTCTCCTTCTATCACAATATATTTGATGCCCCCCCACCCATCCTCTCCCACCCACCATCCTTCCTTACCCTCTTGTAACAACTAAACTTTTGGTTGTGTCCATGAATTTTTGTGTCTTTGTTGCATTCAGTTTTATATTCCACATATGAGTGAAATCATATGGTTCTTGATTTTTTTCTGTCTGACTTATTTCACATAATATGATGATCTCAAGTGAGATCATCAGACGTTTTTAGGGCAAGGGCTACTTCTAATTTTCTCCAAGAGTCGTGGTTCACTAGCTATTTATTTTGGCTTTATCAAGTACATACAGCCACCTTGATTGTGAAGATCAAATGCTTGCCTCTAGCAGCTGTATGTATGCATGTAAAAACATGTTTCTTTTACATTTATCTACCTAGCCCGTAGGCCCTGGTATAATGTGGCATCTACTATAACACTTTTTTCTTAATTCAGGCAGCTGCTCTAAAATTACTTGGCAGTCCATTGGTGGACTGTGATCAACATCTTGCGCCACCCTGGTCTGATTGTATTAAAATGATGTTATAATATAATTCTCTTAATGGTACTCAAATACATGTAAGAGTGGATGTGTTTTTTACAGCAAGAATTAACATTAGTAGATGACCGTTAATATATTTTAAGGGAATTTCTCCACCTAATTTTACTGCCAAGGATCACCTTTAACTGGTCATCATAGCATAGACACTGTGGCCTCTTAGATATCTACTGGTACATGTCACAAATACATATTAATTGTGTTACCCCTGTTTTGGGCAGTTTTATAAAAATTTAATTTAAAAACAATATCCATTACACATTTACAATGGATAATTCAAGTGAATTTTGTATATTCACAGAGCTGTACAACTGTCAACCCAATCTAAATCCAGAACAATGTCATCACCCCAAAATAAATTCCATATTAACTAGCACTCTTCTGATTCCTCTTGTCTTTACTCTCTACATCTACTCTACTATCTTTGCCTATTCTGGACCTTTCATATGGATTATGCAATCATACATTTTATAGAAACAGAATTGCATATTCTCTTCTTGATTGGCATCTTCCACTTAGCATAATGGTTTTATTGTTAATATAAATTGTAGTATGCATCAGTACTTCATTCTGTGTTATTGGCAAATAATATTCCATTGTATAGGTTTACTACATTTTAGTTTTTTGTTTCTTTGTTTGCTTTTTATCATTTCATGAACATTTTGGACATTTCCAATTTTTGGTTTTTATGAATAAAGCTGCTATGAACATCCATGTACAATGTTCTGCTTAGACATATATTGTCATTGGTTTTGACTATATAAGTAGAATTTTTTAGTCATATAGTAATTCCATGTTTAACAGCTTGAGGGACTGCCAAACTTTGTTTAAAAATGTTGCACTATTTTTCAATCTCATCAGCAAAACATGAGAGTTCCAATACCTCTGCATTCTCATCAATATTTGTTATTGTCCATTTGCAAAATTATACCCATCCTAGTGAACGTGATGTATCTTGTGGTTTTTATTTGCATTTTTCTAATGAATAATGATGTTGAACATATTTTCATGTGTTTGTTGAGCATTTGTACATCTACTTTGGAGAGTTGTTTATTCAAATCCTTGACCCATTTTTAATTAAAATTTAACTATTTTTATTATTGAGTTGTAAGCTTTTAAAATATACCATATTTTCCGGCATATAAGACGACCGGGCGTATAAGACGACCCCCTAATTTTACAGTTAAAACATAGGTTTAGGCCTATATTCGCTGTATAAGACTACAGCCTCGGAAGTGGGGGGTAGTCTTATACAGCAATTATAGGCCTAAACCTATGTTTTAACTGTAAAATTTGGGGGTCGTCTTATACGCCCGGTCGTCTTATACGCCGGAAAATACGGTATTTATATTCTGGATATATAACTTATAAAATACATTTTGCACATATTTATGTTGTTTGTCTTTTTATTATACTTTAATGATAGTATCATTTGCAGCACAAAGGATAGTAAATTTGGTATATTGCAGTTTATGTATGTGTGTGTGTGTTTTGGCATACTATGAAAGAAGACATTACTTAATTCATAAAGTCTTACCTCTTTGTTCTCTTCTAGTACCTTTATCACTTTAGTTTTTACATTTAAATCTATCATCCATTTTGTGTATGTGTGTGTGTTCTACGAAAGGGGTTCAACTTCTTTTACATGTGGATATTCAGTTGTTTTGGTACTATTTGCTTAAAAGACCATTCTTATCCCCCACTGAATCTGCTTGGCATCCTTGCAAAAATCAGTTGATCATTTTGCCCATGTCTTACTATGGGGGGAAAAAAAAGCCTAATTAAGCATTTCCAGGATGGTTTTCAATTGCCTTCAGTTTTGTGAACTCTACGATGATTCAAAGTAGCATTTTAACTGAAAACTACCCAGTTTGTATGTCCTCACTCACAGTCAAAGATCAATATTATTTTACCAGGTGTAGTAGAAAAAAAAATACTCACATCCAAAGACACCCACATTCTAATCCCCAGAATCTGTGAATACCCCACCTTATATGGAAAAAGAGAATTAAAATTGTATGTTCAATTAAGTTTGTTGATCGGCTGACCTTGAAATGGAGAGATTATCTCAGAATAAACAAGTGAGCTCAATCTAATCATAGAAGTACTTGCAGAAGAAGCAGAAACGAGGGTTAAAGAAATGCAATGTGGAAAGGACTCAAGGCACCATTACTTGCATTGAATCTGGAGAAAGCAGAACACCAGCTAAGGGATGGAAACAGATGGCTCTAGAAACTGGAAAAGGTAAGGGGTTGGATTTTCCCTTAGCATTTCCACAATGAACCACAGCTCTATTAACACTTTAATTTTAACCCAGTGTAAACTGTGTGTAAACATTCCTCTACAGAACTGTAAGGTTATAAATTTGTGTTCGTTTTAAGACACAAAGTTTGTGGTAAGTTTTTATAAAAGAAACAGAAAACTAATATAGAAATACTTTAGGCTGAGCAGCAGTCTTGTCTGTGTAATTGTTTTATGACCTAGAACCTTTTTGTTTATCTAAAGACTGGCTAATTTATAAAAAGAGAGGAAACACTGTATTGCTCTCCCAATTTTCCATATGCCTTTCCCTCACTACAGCCAAGAGAAAGTCTTGGGGTCTGGATCCATGTTCAGAGAACTGAATGGCCCACCTCACTGCATAGACAATGACTATGGTATCCACCGCTGCTAATATTCTGCTGCAAAGTCTACTTTAAAAAACATAAAAAGAAAAATAGCAGCCCACTAAGAAAAATAAATGTTTAGATGAATTCATGTGTTTTTCACTACAGAGGATAATAATAAATCTGCTGGGCAGTACAAACTGCCCTCCAAGTTTAAAGTCACCTCATCATTCCCAGGGAGATCAGCAGAATTAATGGTAAAACATGTTAATAAAATAATGGAGCCTCCATAACCGTTTATAGAGGAGGAGGGGGAGAGGTGGGCTGGATGCTTATTTTATGGCAATTTATGTCAGTATAAAAGTTATAAAGATTGCCAGAAAGTAAAGGAGCATGATGTAGAATCACTGAAGAAACTGTAAAATCAATATCTCTAGGGTTTTCAACACTGTACTTGGCAGGTCCTTTCAAATCCATTGCCGGCATGATATTTTATGTATGTAACTGGCAACGGTGATGGTGGATGATGTTCAACTCATGGAGTTGGCACCAAATCAATCATCACAAACGAAAATGCATATGTCTCTCTCCATTTTCTATCAGCTTTCTCAGATGCTGTCTAAGATTAGATCCTAAACCTAAGAGAAAGTTATCCACAGCGAAGGCTATTATGAATGAGTCTAAAAGTGTCTAAATAGATAGAAAAATGCAACTAGTACCATAGATTTTTCTTGGCTAAAAAATAGCAATTTATTCAAATGGTTGGGAAGTGGGTTTTTTAAATAAGACACTATTTTATTCCTATGACATTGGCAATATTGAAAAGAATAATGTCCTTTTTTATATTGAAACCATAGGAAAATGGAAACCCACATGGTTCTTGGGTGGATATACATTGAAAAATAAGTGTGAAGTGAAAATTGGTAGCATCCAATGTAATTTTAAATGAACATAATCTGTCCCACAATACATAACTATGCAGATGGGTTTCTAGAGTTTGTATATGTACCTATGGATTTCCAATAACCCCCTGTGGAGCACTGTTTTGATGCTGAGGATTTATTTTACTGGTAGCAACTTCCCTGATATTCCCCCAACACATCCAATAATTATTTAAAACTCTATCTGCATCACAAACGTAAAATAAAATTGCAAGAATTGAATGCCTTTGAGCTGACACAGTTTATCATATGGGAAACTTTTCTGGGAAACAGAATCTTAAAGATGAAAACAATGAATAGATGCTTTAATCAGATTAGAGGTGATAACAAAGATGCCTATTTGCTTGTGTAAAATGTAACCCTGGTGGTCAATTGAAGATAATGATGAATAAGTTTCCATTATTGTTTACAGGTAACAGGAATTAAGTATCTGTAGAAGGCAAGACATTGGGCATAAAGTTACTATCAGGATAAAACAATTTGTGGAAACATAGCTATGTGTGAGTACAAAGACTTCCAAGAGAAGACCACGTTGAAAAGTTTGTAGAAATTAAGAATATGATGATTTAAATTAAAGATTGGGCCAAAGCTTGTTTGAAAAGGCAGAGAGGTATTTGTTTTTTGTTTTTGTTTGTTTGTTTGTTTTCTTTGATCTGAAAGTATCTCTTGTTCCTTAAAGCTTCATAAGATCAATGCTTGTGAATATGACACAATCTTTTGTCTTACTGATGTGTAAGTTACAGCATACTCATATGATGAATTCAAAGGTATACCATATCTTGTAAGTTATACATACACCAATGATAAAAAAATTTTAGGACCCAGCAATTTGGAATAGGGGGATTTGGAGAGAGTCATTGAGTTTGAGAAACTCAAAACTCTATGGGGCTGCATATTTTGCCAGCCACCCAGCTCCTACTTTTCTGTCTGAAGTAACACGTTGGCAGAAGTTATTTATTATCCAGAGCTGAGGAAATTGCCTCACAATTATTCTTAAGATCCTTCAGATTTTATTGCTATCATATTGCTAACTTGACTCAATTCCTAGGAGAACCCACTAGACATGCTTATGGTTTCCCAACAAACTCTTGTAATCACCATTCTGGTGTTGCAAACCAGTATCATTTGCAGCAGCTTCCCTGATGTTCAATCTCCCATCTTATTCTAAGGTCATATATACCTCTAATTCTCTGTATTACAATACATACAAAAGCTGACCCAGAAAAAAAGTAGCATCCCTGTGGAAAACACTTAAAGATTTATTTGTATTTATATTAGTAAGATCTTGCTATTAATAAATACATGTGGGGATTGATCATAAACATATATGACCAAGAATGATAAAACTCTAAGACAGATCAGGTCGAATGTATCAACATAGACACACTTACCAGATATTTGGAATTCATGAATTTAGCCTAAGGAATGTAAAATTTTTGCTGAGTGGATTTACTAAAATTGAAACCAATAATCTCTTCATTAAATAGAGTTGACACGCCAGAACAATAAGTAAGGTGACTATAAACCAAATTACCCAATATGGTTCTCGTTTATGCCTGCTACCTGGAGAATTTATAAATTCTGCCCTAAATTACTCTCAACATTGACCTAGCTTGGACAATAAATTATATGGACATCTGCCCTATGAGGTATCTTAGAGGAACCTTGGCATTTACAGACCCCTTACGTAAGGCATTGCAATAACTATAATTTAACTGATATGTATAAAGATATAAACTTGGATTCATCTATTTTAGTATTTTGCTAATTTCTTATAGGGAGATCTGATGAGTGAAATCATTACATGGTCTGATTTTTTTTACTTACTGAGTTAGAAATGCGAATGTCAGTGGTTTACACTTTCTGATGAGTGAAATATTAGATAGGGAATCAGAATCCTTTGGTCCAATAGTGTCTCTTCTGCTAAATATCTTTAGGAAACTGAGGTGTACTTTGCATGCTCACACCTCAGTTTCCTCTGCTTTAAAATGATGGGATGGTAATTGAAATGTCCTCTATCTCTAATCTTTTATTCCATGAGGCTGGATACACTTTTGCTTGAGATATCCACTCTATTTCATTTGTTGGTGCAATGATAATAATCAATTTCTGTCTGTTCAGGTGGATTTCAGGAGCAGATTTTATAGGAGTAAGTTATTCCCACAGATAAGGAATAAGAAACTGATAAGAGAAAACAGTCCCCCATGAAATTTTCTCCAGTAATAATTAACTTGTGTGTTGAATGCTATCAATGAGATTCATTTGAGAACAAAGCAGTCTTCGCCAGACACTTATTTCATGTGGTTGGACTCTAAAAAACCTATATACTACTGGATATAGTTAATGTTCCTCTAAATGCTTCTGAAGAGTGCAGGTGGTGTGCTCTGATGCAAGTAGATTACTTTGGAAAATACCGTTCCAAATGACCACTTTTCTCAGGCAGCGGCATACTACAGGCACATTAGAAGAACAAATAGGAGGACTTTACATAATTCTTATCTGGCTACCAATATGAAGGGGCATTACCTTTACAACTGTATAGGCCCTCTTTCCAAGAAGTGCTAGCCTTTCGGATTCGAAGCTGGTGGTAGATCTCTGAGCACAGTCCTTTAGTCATGAAATAAACTCTAAATATGTACATAAAATGAAGAACCGATAAATCTGATCCCCACATGGAGGAAAGAATTAAATACCCAAGTCTTTGAAGCATATCGAATGGCCAATGTCTGTATGCCATTTTATAAGGATGAGTCTAAAATCAGAGAAGACAACCTGAGGAAATAACTTTTAAGTATAACATTCAAAGGATGTGATGAGCTGTGTGGGAACTTTCCTAGCCATAGTGTTCTTTATAACCCAATGCCTATCACAGAAACCATTTTGTTGGCTGGTTGAAAATGTCTACTTCTGGAGTCCTTTAAAGAGTTCATCATAAAACATCCTGGAAATTGTGCAGAACAATTACTATAGGAACATAGAAATAACTACTTTTAACTGCAGAAAAATGACAGTTTGCACAGGTCTATATAGTTATATAAGTTTTCAGACTCAGGACATAAAAATGAAAGGAATTTTGGAGAAGTCGGTAAAATAATAATTCCTGTTAATGATGTTTTTATATTACACTTTTATTTATGCATGTGATGACCACATACTTTAAGCATAACACTGATTTGCATGCACTAGATATGCAGAAGAAGGTGATGACAGATTCTCTACCAGACAGAATAGGCCATCAGGGGTCTCCAAACTTTTCAGCCCGCGGGCCGCGTTAACTATCAAACAGCAGTTTGGGGCTGACTACACACTCGAGGTCCAAATAAAAAAGAATCAAAACACAGATGTTGTTTTTAATTATTTATTTAATATTATTTTATTCAGATAAAAAGGTCTCCACGGGCCGGATGAGAGGGCCTCCAGCCCGCGGACCGTAGTTTGGAGACCCCTGGTAAATTAAGCTGAAGTAGTTAAAGTTGTCACATTGTAAAGGCTTGTTAACAACACATTTATTTTGGCTTGTTTGCTGGTCTGTTATGGTTTGAGTAATATCTACTCTATACCTCTTCACCATTTTTAAGCAGCCACCATTTCTAAAGATAGCCAAGGGAAGGAGAGTACTAGAAGTACTAGAATCATCATTTAAATAAATGGATACTGGAATAGTTCAGCGGGTTGAGCACTTGCCTTGCAACTGCAGGGTCATGGGTTCGAGTCCCAACCCCAACCCATGCAAACCCACACACTGGACTGAGGCACAACTGATAACTGCAGGGATGGCTCAGTGGTGAAAGTTTGGACCTCCCATGTGGGAGGCCCCTGTTCAGTTCCCACTCCAAGTGGCTGCACATCCACCTGTGTACAATGAAGCCATTTCTCAACTAAAGATGTACAACTATGGAGACTGCTCAGGGTGTTCCCTTTTCTCCCTCTCTCCCTACTCCCTCTCTCACCTTCTCTCAAACAATAAAATAAATCTTTAAGAAAAAAGGAATTGCTAATTAAATGTGCTGGCTCAGAAGTAAACATCACAGCTGCTCAAAGCTCATTGCTGGTCACATGGGCTTACTCAACCACAAAGCGTCCAGGACGTATCATTGAAACCTCATCAGATGGCAGAGACAAATAGCTTTAATGATAACTACAGTTTACCCTTCTGGTCACAAAATATTCCGAGTACAATCTCTCCTCAGAAATAACTAAATGTATTCCCTTCCCCCACCCCACCACACCCAACCCCAACCAAGGGAGACAAACCAAAAGATCTCAGTTCAGGATCTCACAGAATGTGATATGCACGGTACATCAGTGGGGAGACATTATTCCAGTTCACCAGAAGCGCCTCTTGACTAGGAAATCTGTGTACAGTTTGAAAAATGACTTCATGGCTTTAACTGTGTCACAGATTTTAATGAAACAGGGATAAGATAATCACAGAAATCATGCACGCAGAAGGGACACAAAATCATGCATGCAGAAACACACAAAACTGTCCCGGGCTTGCAGCAATTTGGAAATCCTACTGGCAGATGTAGTGAGAGCCCTATTCTGTGAGTGAGAAAAGTTTGTACAACAGATTAAACCCTGACTCAGCTTCTGGGGAAGAGCACTCAGACCACTATTGTCCATGGGCCTTGGCTCTACACTGGGAGCCCTTTCTTCTCCTTTATTCACACACACTACCTCTGAAGTGAGCTTTTGAAGTTATACTTTACTCGGCAGTTGGGAAGCTTTCTCAGCCTGCTTCTTTCCAAGAAATGGTGAAGAGCCTGAGAGCTGGTTGAAATTTTAAACAATTGGTGGGTTTTATTGGTCCAGGCTTGTGGATCTTTTGGAAGTACAACTCCCTGAGAAACTGAGTTTTGTCATGTATTTAGCTGCAGTAAACTTCATGTGACAACAGCCATACCATAGTGTTCACCCCTCAGCCCCTCCCCCCGGACTTTTAAAAATAATTTTACTCTACAAGCTCAGTTATGTCTGCTTTTTTCCCTTAACGCCCCCTTTTTCTTAGTCATGTCGTTCATTTCAAGTATAATATGTAATGAGCAAATAAGTGGTCCAGTATAGGCAGGATAACTGCTCACAATTCAGTAGCAAGAACTGTCCTATGGCCTACTCAGCCACATGGGGACAGAAATTACAATTTCCCTGTGTACCTGAAAACTAGAAAGCCAGAAGTATTGGATGAAGAGATTCCCCTTCTTAAACATTTGGCAAGAGAAGTCTTATAAGACTCTCCAATAAAGCATAAATTATAGATTGTCACTATAGAGTGGGAAGACCACTGTAGCCTGGTGACCAGCACAAATATTCCATCCCTGTCTACACTCTTCCACATTGGGTGACTTTGGGTAAATCAAGTCACTGATCCAAATTTTTATTTATTTGTTTGTATCAAGAGGTCACTTATTAGTCTTAGAGAAAAAACAAAAGAAACACACACACACACACACACACAACATTGATTTTAACTGTCCCTGCTTCTAAAAATGCTAAGAAAGAAGACATGTAGGAGAAAAGGTCTCTTAATTGGTTGAAATCTGTTCAGGTCAGGTGGCATCTTCTCTATACTTTCTGTAGGGCTTCTTTTATCACTCTTCTAATTCCAGCCCTTTCCTTTTTCTTGGACTCTCTATAGAGGTAAGACACAGCCATGCTCTGGGTCCCTGGAAGAGACTTCCATTCTTCTGAGCAGAAAATGCTTTCATTAATAGGGCAGGCCTGGACCCAGTGGCTCCTGTGTATAGATATTAAGAGGAGCGCCTCTGCCAATGTACTTAGGCAGAACAATAAAGCATGTTTACAGCCCAGACGCACCAGAGCCACTATTGATTCACTGGCATGTGCTCTCTCAATAGTAAAAGGCTGCCAGGATTTACTCGCTCAGCTTTTCCCTTTTCTAGGCCATCATTATTCAGTGTAAAACTCCTTTAACCTGGTGGAGTTGTTGCTCTTGCTAATATGGTGTTAGCAAATTATTGATCCCAGTGATGAGAACAGGAATCGTTTCTCCTGTAGCAGGATGTGCAATTGGATCTACATTCTGCCCTGGTAATTTTCTCTATAGATCTTCCAAGGGGACTAGACAAATGGACCATTAAAGAGGGGTAGGAGCAGGACGGAGCTGCCTGAGGTTGACGGTACATTTGAGTTAAATCTGAACTTTATTGGTGTTTTTCAGCTTTTATTTGAAAACTTATAAACATTGCTCTTTGGCACTTTATGGTTTTGTTTTGCTTTTTGGTCATTTTATTTGGCTTGCTTTTAACTTTTTTGTGATGTTCAAGGAGGGATTTTAGTTTGTGAGCAGCTTCCTTTGAAATTGAAATCAAGACAATAAAAAATTTCAGAGATGTTTTGATAAAAACAAAACAAGGTCATTGAGATCTTCAGTAAAAGAAAAGAAGGGGAGGCCAGGATAGCTCAGCCAGTTGAACACTTGCCTTGCAACTGTGAGGTCCAGGGTTCAAATCCCAGCCCCAACCCATGCAAACCTGTATGCTGAACTGTGGCACAACTGATAACCACTGAGCCCCACAGTGAAGGTTCTCTTCTGCCATGCAACGGGGTCCCGCCTTTGTTCCCACCCTGCATGGCCCACATCCACCTGTGTGGAATGAAACCATGTCACAACTAATGATGTACAACTATGACAACTGGTCTGGGCACTCCCCTTTCTTTTTTTCTTTCTCTCTCTCTCTCTCTCCCTCTCCATCTCTCAAACAATAACATAAATCTTAAAACAACAACAACAAAAACAAAAACAAAAAAATACAGGGAAATAAAGAAGGCATCATTAGTAATGTGAGTTGTCAAATTTTAGTCATGCTGGTCATGGTGTTTGGAACTTATGACAGCAAACCTTCACTAGAATGCTTACCGCTCAGTCTTATACCTCCCCATTTTTATTACAGATAACTCCTGGGGGATTATTAATTCAATTAAATTTAACTAATATCCACTGCTTATTTTCTGAGGGCCTAGCACTGTAGATTCTTAATATCCAAACAAAATGCAAAATAGAGTTCAATGGTTTTTTTGAGGCTTTAAGAATACACACACACACACATACACACACACACGACAAATAAATAATGTTATTAGAAAAACAAATTTGAAAAATGATCCAAAGTAAAGGTCAAATGATCCAAAGTAAAGCAATTATTTTGTCTTGTTTTTTCTGTAGTAGAAACTCCGGGAAGCCAGGATAGCTCAGCAGGTTAAGCTCTTGCTTTGCAGCCCCAGGCACTGAGGATTAAATCCTGGCCCCAGCCTGTGCAGACCCACATGCTAAACTGGGTGTGCCTTCCATGAGAGAGGCCCCCAGTTTCCTTCTCACCCCCCTGGTTTGGCCCCTGGCTCAAGGCACCAAAGGGGCATGTCTCCCATGTGGGAGGCCCCCAACCCAGCTCCCCCCCTGTGCACTGGCCCCCACCCCAGTGCATGAAACAAATTCATTCAAAAACTGAAAACTGATATTGTACAACTATGCAGACTGTTCTGGGCCCTCCCTCTTCTCTCTGTCTCTGTCTATATCTTTCTCTGTCAAAATAACAATAAAATAAATCTTTAAAAAAAAGAAAAGAAAAGAAAAAGAAACTCTGGAAGTGAAACAGACTCCCTTATTCATTATGTTGGAGTCAACAACTGCGCTTTGGTTACAAAACATTTATTATTGAAGTAAGACTTTAAAAAGCATGGTAAATGAATTAGGGAGGTACCCATAGTGTACAGAAGTACTAAAAAACACATGCTGTTATGTCTGATGACACAGTACTTTGTTTTCTTTTTGAGATGTACTGAAGGATATCAAAATCCTCAAGGTGAATTGTATATTTGTTTAATACAGGTTGCTGATTGAATGTGTTTTTTAGTGCAAGAAAGTAAGTTTCTGTCTGCAAGGTCCCACTTGAATTTCAGATCAGAAAGAAATGTTTACTGGACTGTTGACCTTATGCTGTTCATTAGGTAAGGAAAATAATTAAGGCAGAAAATGTTCACTTCGTATTATATATAATATGACAGATATATAGGATATTTTATGTAAGCAATCTTGTATCTTAGATTATAAATTCCAAAGAGAAGGTTACTCTTCTAAAATGAAATTTCAGTGCTCCTTTATTAGGTAATAGAATACAAAACTTGATATCTCCACTTTAGCATATATTAGTTAGAAGGATAAATGGCCTTATCCCATTGAAATGACAAATCCTTATAATCAGGGACCTTGATTTTTCATTTCTATATTCTACCACAGTAGCAATTATTGTGGCTTATTCTGTATTTTTTTTTGGTTGAGATGAGACTTTTCACTGATAGTTATTATAATTCTGGTTCTACATAATACTCAATTGACATCCTTGGATAATCTGTTATTATTGGTTCATCTGTACTACTCAAGAATGAATGGAAAACTGGAACAAGAAGAAAGGAGTGAGAAGATGGGAGGAAAACAAAAGAAATCTGTGAGAGAGTTAAACTATATTCTCTCTATTTTTATATTATAATGACATTAAATTTTTGTATATTAATAACTGGGATTTTCAGAATGTCTCCTGTCTGCCCAGTACTGAAGTAAACACTGAAGCTGTAAGCAAAATAGAAAACTGAGTTCAAGTGTCCATCCTGATGAATTCATCATGGCTATATATTTGAATTAGAACCACAGAAAGAAGGATTTTATCTGGTTCTTGGTGGAAATGTTATGAAGCTATTGTTTAGAACAGAGAAATATATATACTATATAGCATATATATGGAAAGACAACAAAAAATATACATGTGTGTGTGTGTGTTTGAACTTGTAAATTCCTTTAATGTAATGCCCCAAATGCATTTTTATATACACCACCAGGATTTTCTTTAGCTGTATTTATTTATTTCCTTTGTAAATTTCATATGTAAATATTCTAATCAATGAAATGACATTAATCCTTTTCCTATATTTTTAGTAAAATAATGTTTGTACTGTTTTAATTTGAAACTATGGTTTTTAAAGAAAATTAAGACCTAAAATATCCTAAAGTACATGTCTCTCATGAATGTCAATAACACCAGAGAAAGTAGTTTAGATGTGATGTCTTTGCTGCTGAGAAACCATTAATGTCTAAAATCAAAGTAACATATATGTTATAAATAATAAATAAGCACTCATGGGTCTCCAAATTTGATCATAAAAATAAAGCCATGGATGCAAATAACAATTAAAATTCTTACAGTCTATTTATATGCATTCATGGAAAGGAATGAATACTCTTTGTACCCTATTTCAACCCATCCTTCTAAGCAGAGGCAATGACTACATCAATTTTCAGGCTTAACAACTGTGGTTTACTAGACATGCTTAATTAATTTTTACTGAAATTTCCAAAATAAAGTGAGAAACAAATCACCATATTTATTATATCAATGAGAAGAAAGGGATCTTGATGACATTTGACTGCATGCAGCTGATTAAATGACAATCTAGCCAATTGCAAAAATAGGTTTCTTATTAGAAATGAGTTTACTTCCTGAAGACGAGGACCATTCAAGCATCTCCTAATTTGCAGAGGTCCAGCCTCTTTACTGAAAGAATGAATGAATGACTATAGCATAGTCAGAATACTAACAATAACAATAAAAACAAGCTGTATGGAGAAGAAAACCCATTTCAAAAAACCAGAAGTTGCAGTGAGAAAATATTCACAAGACGTATTACCTTAGATATTTATTAAGTTCATGTAGATGGCACTGTCACTTTTTATAGAAATAATGTAATATTGGGATTATCTTTTTGTTTTATAAGCGACTTTATTCTCTGTTATACTTCACTAATAAATTAGGTACCATGCCCTTCAATGGCTTTGATTCATCTTTGATTTTCTATTGCTTATTTTTAATATTTTAATGTTATTAACAGACAATTTTAGTACTGAGATTTATAACTCATAATTGGAAGGCTGTACTCTGAAAGTATATACAGCCAAATGTAGGGCAAGAATAGAGGGAAGAGATGGTGTTCCAACTTTAATAAACCTGCTGCTTTCAAATTTCCAAGTAATTTTTAAATCTCCTAAAAAGAATACAATGAATTAGTTTCTTTTATTTAATAACTTGCAAGTGTTGTGACACCCCTATATACTTTGCAGATGGGAATGGTGAGCAATGTAGAGAGAAATGGAAGTTGAAATATAGCACCTGTTCTCACAACCATTCCAAAAAAATTTGTGTTAAAAGATAAGACACACACCTGTATGTATAACAGAAATACACAATACAGTAGAATATAAAATCAAAGGGTAATTGTTTGGCAGAAATTATAGATGTTTTATGATTTTATAGGTGGTTCAGAATACTATGGATTAGGAAACATTTAATTAAGCCATAGCTGTTGAGGAGGGACATTATTTGCACAATCAGCTTAAAAGTCTTGGTAATCCTTTAGTGTGGGCATTTTAAGAGAAAAAACTTTTTAAAACTGAGGTACATTCCTTCTGATTTGCTTCTATTTGCTTCTGGATTAATAGAAAATGCGGAGGGAACAAATTTAAAATTTTTACATACCACTTTCATATTTTAAATTCCCTTTGTTTAAATTTATTTATTCTCCTGATCCAAAATTATATTATCTTAGGAACTCATATACTACACCTTATCATTGGTAGCTGCCAAGGCCTAAACTTAGTTTCCACATGAAACAGAATTTGAGATGGAAATGTATGTCTTCAAATTTTGGGGGGGAAGTACTATATGGGGACTTCACCTTCGCAGAAATAAAGGAAGTTGGTTTAGGCACAGGAGGAAAATGAACTGTGATGCCTATTGCAACAAAGGCCATGAAGCTCTTCAGATGGTTGGCTTTAAGTTGTATCTTCACGTTGAAGGAAGTAGTCCAGGCCTTTGGGCCTCACCATTAAGTGGATGAGGGCTGTCCCAAAGAAGAAAAGTAAAATAGAAGGATGCTCCTCTTATTGAAGAAAGATTTATGGAGAGAATCCCAGTTTGAAAAATCAGCTGCTAAGGGTTCTGATAACTGCGAGCATAAGTGCCAAAGTGATAAAGGGAAGATCTGGGTAAAAGTTGGACAGATTACAGACAACTGCATTAAGGACACTGAACCATTTAAATTATTTATCAATGGTATTCCCCTTGTATTTCCAATTACTATGTATGGATGCAAAAGCTAGACAGAAAATAAGGTGGATAGGGAGAAAAACTTGAAATATGGTACCTTGAACTGCCACAAAGGTGACCAAGTGGGATCCCAGAACAAATTAAGCCTTAATCATTTCTGAAGGCAAAAATGACGAAAGTGAAGCTGCCCTACTTCAAGCACATCACAAGAACTCGAACTTCTCTGAAAAAAACAAAAACCAAAAAACAATATGCTGGGAAAAATAGGAGGCAGCAGAAAAAAAAAAGACCAAATATGACATGGATGGACTCTATGAAAGAAGCCACAGGCATGTCTACAGTGGCTGAGCAGTGCTGCTGAGGACAGAAAAGTGTGGGCAAAACTCATTCCGAGGGTCTCCAGGAGTCAGAGCCAAACAAAAGGCATGTCACACACACACTTCCTAAATGGTAACTCCTTAAGAGAGGAAAGACATATCTCTCTTGTTCTCTACTATCTTGCAATGGCTTGGAGTTATAATGGGCACATATGGACATTAACCTAATATTTATTAAAATAAATAACTAAATTAATTAATAAACAAATGTTAATGAATATATAGTATTTGCAAACTGCTGGTTTCAAAGGTAAAAACTAGAGGGCTTCCATAAAGCCAAGTTTGCAAACAAACAAAAAGATTAGATTTTTGTATGCCACTGATTTATTATATAATTGTTAATAAAATACCTTTGTTGAGTGCCTACTGTATGTCCTCCACTGAGTAAATTAAAATGATATAAGACATGATGAGGCAGCACTACTAGAAGTTAAATATTTGATACTTTTGATTTACATTTTAAATACAGAAGTGTCTTTTATTTCCAGAGAGTAAAATGTTTCTCTCTATGTAGCATTTTTCTATATATTAAGACTTTTTCATCAATGTAATTTGTGACACATTTAAGTGTCAAATGATAGTAAATGGATGAAGCCATGAAAAATGACAAAAGAAACTTCACACACATCAATGTGTTCATTTCAAAGTAGGATATTTTAAATGGAGATTTAATGTGGGTTAGCACATGCAAAGGCATATTAATGCCTTTAACTCAAATAAGTAGTTCAGAAGGAAATGCACATTAATTTAAATGGGGGAAGTGTCAATTTTGATCTAAAATATAAAAGTTGCCAATGTGCTATAATAGCATATACCTTCACCAATAAGAAAAAGAACAAAACAAAGAAAATCATGACACTGGATAGAAACAATAGATCTGTGAAAGCAGCAAGCCAGTAATAACCAGTAAGTAGCTCAAACAAGATAAACGGAGGTGGTAGCTTTTACCATTAAGGGACCAGTTAGAGATACATTTTGTGCCAGAACAGTTCTGCCAAAAAGAACTTTCAGTTCCAACTTGCTCTGTCAGTCCTCCCCATTGAAACATTTTTGGCTTACACATGCAAACAAAGTGAAAATGAAAGTTAGGTTCCAATGACCTTGTCTTTGAGATGGTAGTGACACATCATAGAGGCATTAGAAAGCTATACTGAGATCTGTAATGCTGTTATAACCCATTGGGATCCAATCCAATCTGGGTGATATATTTCCTGTGCTGTACTCTCAGAGTGTGATGCATACATCTAATTGTAAATATCTCATATAGAACTGCCACCTGCTTCCCTGAGTTACATCATTCACAGTTCATTTACATTCAGGTGGCACACACATCATTTTCTCTTAATTTCTGTATAACGGTTCACATTCTGTGGTTAGAATCAGCATTTCTCTTGAGTATTTTGTAAAGGTTTTCCATATATAACCAATACAAAAGTCCCAGAATTCATGGCAGATATATTAAAAGAAATATCAGTAACAACAGAGAAGAAAAACCGCTCAATAAAGGACATTAAAAAAAAATCTAGATACCTGGTTTGAACACAAGGCTGTCCCTTTAAAACAGAAATGCCATCAGTTCATTATGTATTCTCTCAGTGTCCTAGTTGTGAAGGGGGGCTGAAGGGGGAACACAACCTTAAATTCTTCAGAGCTGTCCTGGTTGGTTTATCTACCGTGATTTACTGTTGTGATTGTTGAGTAGCTGACCACTGATTTCAACACTAGGGTATAGAGGAGACAGATTGACATGGGTTTCATTAAAATTCAAGAAAGTCAACTCCATAGAGAGCATGACTAACTTCCTTATACATGACAGGAATCCCCACAGATGGTACTTCACCCTTGCTAAAGGAATTAAGTCTACCAAAAGAACCCCTGTCTATAAGCAGCCAATTCCCCAAATCTACAGGCTCATCTGCACAGATATTCTTTATACTGTCATTTTTAACTACCTGAGGGTAGCTCTGAAAGACAGGGGCCTGAGAGGGAGCAGCAGCTACTGCCTTCACTACCCCTCAAGCATGCTGGTGGCATGGGGATGATGGGATTATAAAGTAAACATAATAAAACATAGGACCAGGGCATCCAGTGGACACAGTCTATTTGCTGACTCCTCTTTGTCTGGGAAGTGCTGGAGATGAAAACCTTATTACAATTACAAAGAAGCCCCACACTAAATTGGCAGTTATTAAACTATTAGGCAAACGCACAAATGGGTATTGTAATTTGTTCTTGCTCCAATTAACTTCCTTTTTTTCTTTTTCTTCTCCTCTCCCTCTGCTCGCTGCCATTATGCTCTTAAATTCCACATTTCATCTTCAAATATTTAAGTTGTCAAGGAAAAAATAAACTAGCCATCACACATTCATTACATTGTGTCAAATAGGACATGAAGGAGACAGCTTTCTTTTTCTTCCTGTCCTCTGCTCCTGTCAGTCAAAAGCACAGTAATTAAATGGGGTTGGGATGCTTTCAACTTAAGAACAAAGGAGGAGGCATTTAATAGGAGGAAGAGAAAGGTAATTAAAATAAATAAATAAAGGCTCTGGCTGGGTCTATTGTCCTGACCTGAGCTGCAGCTCCACCAGCTCCCTCCCCAACTCTCTCCCTACTCACTCACCCCAAGTTTCAGCTGAGAAAACAGAACAGGTATACATAGCCAAGTACATAATGGGAGTTCACTATAATCTTAAATATTTGAAAATATTAATGACATGCACCAACTTTTTCTCATTTTCCAGATTAGATGTAAATAGGACAAGCTGAAAGATATCAATATTTAGCATCCACACAGTCATTGTCATAAAGTCATTCTCTAATCATCATGCCATTTTTAAGATGAGGAATATTCTCTCACGCCTACATAATCTAAAACACAATTTCTCACCTTACCAACTGCCATCAAGTCCTGCCTCTTTCCTTGTGAATCAGACAAATAGGCAAAGATTGATATGCCTTTCTGTCAAATTTTGAATCTTCATCAGCATCACCCTAGGCCAGCAAGTCTTTAATCAAAAGGTTTATGTTATGAATGTTGAGAAAAAAATAAGCCAGGACATTCTCTCCAGGTCCTGGAATTCCTGAAAAACAGGGAATATATTCCTCTATCCTAAAAAAAAAAAGTAGATGTGAGGGTCATTCCCTGAGAAAACCCTGGTTTATGAGATTATATTAAAAACTCCACTTTACTTGTGTTCACCAGTGCTTGAAGTGTATATGCAGGCAAATATACATACTGGTTTCTCATTGTTTTAACTTCAATGTTGCAAAGTATGACAACTAAGTTTAAGAACTTGCCACTGTGTGCTTACGTTGGCAGCACTGTACAAACAACCCAGTAAAGTTTCATAACCTTGGTATACCAGTGTCTCACAGCTGTGTTCATGTTGACAGGTGGCAGTGTTTTGCTGAGTGGCGTTTATTATTGTTGCATGTTTTTGTGTGCCATTGCAAGAATGCCAGGACTTGAGTTTACTAAGACCTTTCAGAGAGGCAAGAAGATGTTTTGGACCATGTTATCATTGGTGACCTATATGACCCTAAAACAGTGTTAAAATGCACAGTGGAAGTCAACCTCTTCTCCATGACCAAAAAAATTCCATCAGTCCAAAGCAAGAGAGAAAACAACATTGCTAAACTTTTTTGATATCAGAGGAATTGTTCATTATAAATTTGTACCGACTGGACAAACAGTTAACAAAGTTGACTATTTGGAAGTGCTGAACAGGATGACTGAAAAAGTTCCATGAAAACGACCTGCATTTTTTTTGTTTTAAATATTTTATTGTTAAATTTAATGGGGTGACATTGGTTGGTAACAATTAGATAGTTTCCCGATGTACAACTCCACATCACATCACCCATGCATCACATTATGTGCCCA
>PVKE010018843.1:0-29098 GCA_004027555.1 Craseonycteris thonglongyai
AAAAAAAAAAAAAAAAAAAAAAAAAGATGGAGAGCACCATCCTGACCAGCATAACTTCAAAATAAGGTAGTCCCCTTCCATTCTTGCTGTTTCTTCCCCTTGGTTCTTTCTTCCCCTTTGAAGTAAAAATCATGCAATTGCAGCTGGCAACATAACCAAACAAACATATGAAAAATAATGACGTCCTTTTGGCTGAGTGTTAAATTGAGTAATTGTTGGAAGTTAGTCATCTCAATTATCCCCTAATCCACCTTTCAGGAGGGTCCTGTGGACCCCCATCTGCACCAAACTTTGTCCTGATGAGACACTCCAAATTAAATAAGCTTAGTGGTTTTGGCTTTCCAGCAGGCCACTTCTTAAGTCACCACTCTCTTGGTATAGTTTTTGTTATTCCCTCCAAATACAGTTCAGATTAAGTGGAGGCAGATACATCCTCTCAGTGTCTAGCTGAAGGGTTTCTAATTTACCCTTCTGATACAGGTGGCCCATCCATGCCAAACCCAAGCCCTGTTACCCAGGGCTGGTAGAGGTGCTACGAAAGACGACCTTGGAATCTCCCTCTGCTAAAATAGGAGGCACATGTCTGATTTGCCTCGGGCTACAGAGGCTGACTCAGACTACCACACACCAGCTTCAAATCTGGGATTCCTACTTTAGTGAATGCATCACCGTCATTCCAGTTGCCTATGCCAGAAACCGGTCCTATTTAACTTCTTTTTATTCACTCCACACATAATGTCTGTCAACAAGTATTATCAAAGCTACCACTCAATATCCTTAGTATCTATCCCTTCCTTATCTCTTCTATCAGTGCCCTAGTTCAAACTATCAGCATATTTTGGGAAGTTAAAACAGCTTCTTAGCCAAGGGGTGTAAGATATGAGGTAAAGAGGCCTCCAGGCTCTCTCTATTCTGTTCACATAGCTACATCAGCATTATAGTGGCTGCCAGAAAGTCCCAGCCCTCCTCCTAACCTGTGTTCCTCTCACCTCCTCACCGATCCTGTAGCATCTGACCACAAGAGAGTAACCTCTTCACTGAACATTCTCCAGTAAAGTTGGTAAATGGCGTCCTTCTTGCTAATAGATTGCTACTTTTAGACCATTCTTCACCCTCCCTTTTATAAAAAGACATCATATAAGACATGTTTTGAGCTTTATGCCACCACCCTATAGAACCCCTTATTGCTGTCACTGCTGACCTCTTGGACACTTTTCTTAATCATGGAGTACTTTGGTCCATACTTATCTTTCCCACCACTTTGCTGCCACAATATCAAGTGATCTCAGTATCCATGAAAATGGCCTGTTGAACACCATGCCTTTCAGTAGTGTAAGATAAGATAAATGATTAGCATGGTCTATAAGATTCTGCAGAACATGGCCTCTGCCTGCTTCTTCACCCTCTCTCATACCCAGTCACTTTGCTGTCTATACTGTACTCATACTGGCCTTTCTATAGTTCTTTCTGTGAGCCATGGATTTTTCTGCCTAATTTGTATATACATGGGCCCATCCACCAGGAATGTTCTTTCTTTATGGCCCATAATCCAGCTACTTCCTGTTCTACATTCAGATTCCAATCTGAACATCATTTATGCATGGAAATTTTTCCCGATACACTGTTCTCCAGACTAGTTTGAGAGCTTCTGTTACATGTGTCTATGAAATATTCTATTTTTCCTTTAAAATCAGATTACTCATATGATATCTATCTTCCTCTGTTCCTAGGCTTAGGGAATATTTATGTATTTAGGGTTATGTATAGGACCGGGCATAAGTGGAGAAGTCAAGCTGTCATAGACAAAGCTCCTTACTGGTACCTCTTGGAATGGTCATCCTTTGTCATTTCTTCTGTAGTCACATTTCCATTTTGTTGAATCAGTGGTATACGAGGGCTGTCCAGAAAGTATCCAGCCATGTAGCCATTCTTGTTCTATTAACAACGGCTAGATTTTTTTCTGGATAGCCCTCTTATAACATTAGGGCACAGGTCATTTCTTTAATGTGAGTCATGGAATGTCAAAGCCAAGGAGAATCTTAAGTTCCTCCAGTTATGGGGTTTTAAAGCCATGCTTCCTATGTCCTTAAGGAGGGGTCTGGGCTCTGAACATACCTTAGGGGCCACTGAGAAGAGAGGGAAAAGAGTGGCTTCTAAGAAGTCAGGCCTATTGCCTCTCTTATCCTCCCTACTGTACATACCAGAGCAGCCCCTACTTACTAGTCTTCCCTATAAACTTAGTTTGAAGAAAGGACTCTGGTGTTAACAATATTTGCAAACTTCCTTCTCTTTCTGCAGCTGAAGACACTGGGGCCCAGAGAAGGGAGGTAACTTTCGAGTCACACAGTAGTTTAGTGAGTGGGACAACTCCAGATGGAAGCCTAGCTGCTGACTCCTGGATTGTCCACTATGGCCCACTACCTGTCACTCCCAGGCCTATCTGCAAGGTTTGCTTACGTGCATACTCTTCCTGCAAACATTAACTGAGCACTTACAAGGGCAGTGAGAAGGAAATGAGATGCCTAAGTCAGTAGTGTGAGTGACATGAGTTAGAACCCTGACTTTGTCACTCATTAACTGTGTAACCATGAGTCAATTACTTAACCTCTAACTGCCTCCTTTTTCCACACACATTAGTTCCCCCACTTCAACAGATATCCAGAGAAACCCCTTATGTAGTCACATTTAACTAGGAAGACCATCAGGGCAGCGCCACAGTGGGATTTGAATTGTGGCTCTGCCACTTTTATCTTTCACATGTCAGATAACCTCTTTTCCCCTCATCTACAAACTAGGCATTGTGATTTAGCTTCAGGCTTATTGTCATGGCAAGATGCTTCTAGTAAGGGGTGCTGGGAGGGCTCAGTGGGTTGAACGTTAGCTTTGCAGCCCTGTGGTCTGAGAATCGAATCCTGGCCCTGGCCTGTGTGGACCCATATGCTGAACTAGGGTGTGCCCCCAGCTCAGTTCTTGCCGGGGTGAACTTCCCATGTGGGAGGCCCTCAACCTGTGAAGCCACGTGCCCACCTGTGGAGGGAAACGCTGTTGAAAACTAATGACTTGCAACTGTGGGGACTGCTCTTGCTGTCCCCTCATCTCTCTCTCTCTCTCTGTGTCAAAAACAATAAAAACAAATCTTTAAAAGATGCTTCGAGTAGATGTTAGATAACAGGTGTGAAAGTACCTCCTGAATTGTTTCTAAATACTTGAATATAATGCATTTATAATACTGTATTTCCCTTACCAGACTCTAAGCTCCCTGAAGGTACAGTATTCCCCCCTTATCCGTGGGTGACACATTCCAAACACTCAGTGGATGCTTGAATGGCACATAGTACAAAACCCTATGTATACTATTTTTTTCTATACATACATACATATGGTAAACTTTAACTTATAAATGAGGCACAGTAAGAGATTAACAACAATAATGAATAATACAATAGAATAATTATAACAGTAAACTAAGGATTACTTGAACACAAGCATTGCAATATCATGACAATTGATCTGATACTCTAGACAGCTAGTAAGTGACTAATTGGGGTGTGGGGTGGGGTGGTAGCACATACATCCTGGATATGCTGGACAAAAGGATAATTCATGTCCTGGGCAGGACAGCTCAGGATGGTGTGAGATTTTATTATGCTACTCAGAATGGTGTACAATTTAAAACTTGGGGAATATTTCTGGAATTTTCCATTTAATATTTTCAAACTGTGGTTGACTTCAGGTAAATGAAACTGTGGAAAGTGAAACTGCAGATAAGGAGAGACTACTATATGCAATTGCTCATATAAATATGAGAACAGCTATCATTTAGAGTATTTACTCCATTCCAAGCACTATTCTAGCTGCTTTATTATCTTATTTGATTAGTGTCAACAATGCTATGAAGCAGGTATGACTATCCATTTTGCAGATGGGAAAGCTGACAGATGGTAAGGTTAAGTAAGTTTTTCAAGATTATACTACTTATAAGTGGTAATAACTGTATAGAAAAAACCAAGGTGTAGATGATTGGTGGGGAGTGGGAAGAGAACTGTAGGTGCACAGAAGAGGCTCATAACCCAAGTTGGGGAATCAGAAAGAACTGTATAGGCAAGGTAATATTTGAGCTCTATCTTGTTGGATTGTTAATGAGTAAGAGGACAATACGAGTATATTGAGTGCATTGGGAATGTAGTAAAGGGAACAGATCAAAAAGACATCTAGATGGTCATGCTCAAGATTGGGTAAAGGTTCTGTTAAAAGAGGTTTGGGGTGCAGAGAGGAAAGGCTTGGGTCTGTTGAGGGAAGCAGTTTAGGGAAGGCTGTGGCTGATAGTGGGTCCCACAGTAAGTCCCCAGTGCTAATTCTGCTGCTTATAGCTTCCTTGGGGATCATCCCTGCCTAAAACAAATCATGATCCATCAATACAAAAGGGAAAGAAGGGGAAAAAGGAATCAAAGTTATCTATCAACTAGTTCTGACATTGCCTCTTGGCCATTCTTAAAATACAAAAGTATTATAAAGACAGTGGTTGGAAACACAGAAAGGTGGTCATGGAGGGTGACTATGTAAAGCTTCTTAGGAAAAAGAAAGTAGAATCAGTTGTAAATTATTTTTATCCATTTTCTTTAAAAAATGCCCTGCTGCAAGGAGACGATAAATGAAGAGGACATTTTCCTAGAATCCTATTACTGGTATTCAGGGAGATTGGTTCTGTGTTAATAAACAGATCACTGGCTACAACTTTTGGCCTTTTTGTATTCATTGAGTTTACAGCGGGTCTCAAAAAGGTAGGATTTTAGAGCAACTTGCAACATGATTTTGGCTAAAGAAATGAGTCTGATTCTGCAATCTTACTTTCAAGGAGTTTGCTTTGTGTGACTTTTGGTGACTATACCAACTAGTGATGGCTTGGGAATGATGTGTTGGGACATGTTGTTCATAGTATATGAAAGGGACAAAGCACAGGGCCTGGATAAAAGAGGCTTATGTGTCACCGCACACCATGGCAGTTGGAATTGGAAAATGCAGGTGAGATTTGATTGAGAGTCTCTGGCTAGAACCTGTGCTCCTTCCCAGAGAGAGCTGTTGAGGTTGCCAGGGAATATTTAGCCACTATATGGCTGAGGTGGCAGCAACTTTCTCCTGGGCTCTGCTTGTCTCTGTAGGATTGTTACCAGGTGTGTGTGTGGGTAGCGGGTGGGGGCAGGAGGGAAATGGATTAGGTGCTACCTTCCAGGGCCTCCCTGATGTTTGACATTCTCCCAATGAGGTTGCTACTGCTGTTCCTTTTCCTCTAACATGGCCAACCTCTGCTTCCTCATTTCCTTGCTCACCCCTTTCTCTTTTTCATTGGAAAAAAAAATGATTTAAATGTGCATTTTTCTGTAAGAGCAAAAACGACCAAGTTCTTAGGAGAAAACAGGAGTATATCTTTTTGATCTTAGGTTAGGCAATGGTTTCTTATATATAGCCAAAACAAAAAAGCAAAAGACAACATGGACTGATCAGAATTTAGAAAATTTTATGCTACGGATTTCCAGTTAAGATGGCACGGTAGGTAAATGCTGTACTTGCCTCCTCTCACAGCCACATCAAAATGACAGCTGAACTATAGAACAACCATCATTGAGAATCATCTGAAGTCTAGCTGAACAGAAGCCCTACAACTAAGGACATACAGAAGAAGCCACATGCAGACTGACAGGAGGGGCAGACACACAGAACAGACTGGTCCTACACCCATAGGTGGCAGTTAAAAACTGGGAAGGATGTGTGAGCAGTGGAGGTTCCCTCCTGAGGAACAAGAGGGTCCCAGCCTCACACGAGGCTCCCCAGCCCAGGGTTCCAGTGCCAAGAAGAGAAGTCCCCACAGTTTCTGGCTGAAAACCAGCAGAGATTGCGGCTGAGCAAGCTGGAGGGTGGCTGCAGTCCCCGGTGTGCCTCTGGCGGGGCCCGGGCATGGATTTACTCCACGATGGACTCACCTGCTCTGAGCTCCTGTGCTGGGGCAGCAGCTTGGAAGGAATGGGCGCGGGCTGGGAAGGTCACAGGGAAGCCAAGTTGTCTGGCTTCAGGGGAGAGAGCCAGAGGGGCAGGTTTCTCCATGATGGAGGCTTTTTTCACACAAATGACCTGCGTTGGCTCATGCTTTGGACTTTCCTAAAATCTATCCAAAGTTCACAAACCCCAAACAAGGAGCATCTGGACTTGGCATGTTTCACACCTCTTGCTAAGCAGCACCAAGCCCAGCACTAGTGGCAGCTGCTCTCAGTTGCACTAAGCCCAGTGCAGGTGGAAGATGTTCACACACTACTTTGTGGCTCATGGTACATGACCCTAGGCAGGGCACAGGCAGCAATTGAACTTAATCTGCAATGGGGTACTTTCCAAGAGACCCCAGAACCAACACATGTGGTGCCCAGGTTCAGACTATACCAGAGCACCACTCAATCACCTTCACACAAAGCACATCCAAAGGGCAGGCACCAGAGCGCTGCTGAAGCAAATCCTGTTCCGTAGGGTCAGCCCCTGCACAACAGCCCCTCCACTGCAGTCACAGCCAGTCCTCACAACCACTCAGCCTGAGGGCTTACTCCTATCACCATTGATATGCCAACAGTAGTCAAGGTTCAGCTACAACAGGAGGGTACACACACCCACACAAGGAACACACCTACAGCACTGAGTTCAGGAGACCATGGAGACTGTACCACTGGGCTCTGAATCACACCTATTTCCTAGAGCTACTCTACCAAGACCAGGAGACACAGCAGTTCTACCCAACACATAGGAACAAACACAGGGAGGCAGCCAAAATGAGACAAAGAAACATGTCCCAAATGAAAAATCAGAACAAAGCTCCAGAAAGAGAACTAAACAAAATCGAAACAAGGAATTTATAAGAAACAGAGTTCAAAACATTGGTTATAAGGATGCTGCTCAATGATCTCAGTGAGAACTCCAACAAAGATACAGGAAACATAAAAATGGAGATGGAAAATGTAAAACAACAACAACAACAACAAAAACAGTCAGAAATGAAGACTAGAGATGCTGGGGTAACAAAAGGTTGAGTGCTTGCTTGCCTTGCAACCATGAGGTCCGGCAATCGAATTCCAACCGTGGCCCATGTAAACCCACATGCTGAACTGTGATGTAACTGGTAACCTCTGAGATGGTGGCAAAGGTTCTTGCCTCCCACAGGGGAGACCCCCCAGTTCGGTTCTTGCCCATGCAGCCCTCCATCCCCCTGTGTGGAATGAAGCTTTGTCACAACTAATTATGAAAACTGTGTACACTGCTTTGGGCCCACCCTCCTTCACCACTCTCTATCTCTGTCTTTCTTTCTCCTTTCTTACCTTCTCTCACACAATAAAATAAATCTTAGGAAAAAAACACCCAATCATAACAGCAAAAAGAATCCCCCCCCCCCCCAACACACACACGCAAAGAGGATAGTTTAAGGAGCCTCTGGGACAATATCCAGTGTACCGACATTCTCATCAAGAGGTACCAGAAGGAGGAGAGAACAAGGCAATGAAAACCTATTTGAAGAAAAAATGATGGAAAACTTCCCCAGCCTGTCAAAGGAAAGAGACATACAAGCCCAGGAAGTATAGAGTGTCCAGAAAATATGAACCCGAAGATTCCCACACCAAAACACATCATAATTAACATGCCAAAGGTTAAAAGAGAAAGAATTTTAGAAGCAGCAAGAGAAAAGTTGTTAGTTACCTACAAGGAAGCTCCCATAAGACTGTTAGCTAATTTCTCAACAGAAACTTTGCAGGTTGAAAGGGTTTGGCACACACACACACACAAAAAGAAAAACAAAAAAACAAAACCTCAAAATGATGAAAAGCAAGAAACTACAGAAAGACTGTTCAGCATAGCTATCATTTAGAATCAAAAGACAGGAAAAAAAGAAACCTTCCCTGATGAGAAAAAGCTAAAGGAGTTCATCACCATCAAACTACTATTACAAGAAATGTTAAAGGGACGTTTTTTAAGAAGAAAAAGAAAAAAAAAAAGGATAAAATATATGAATAATAAAATGGCAAAAACAACATATCTATTAATAATTACTTTAAATGTAAATGGATGAAATGCTTCAATTAAAAGATGCAGGGTGCTGATTGGATGAGAAAACAAGACTTACACATGTTGCCTACAAAAGACTCACTTCAGATCAAAAGACATGCAGAGATTGAAAGTAAAGGGATTGCAAAAGGTATTTCATGAAAATGGAAGCAAAAAAAAAAAAAAAGAAAGAAACTGGAGTTAGCAGTACTTATATCAGACATAATAGACTTTAAAGCAAAGACTACAACAAGAGACAACAAAGGACCCATTATTCCTACTTCTGGGTATTCACCCAAAGAAACCCAAAACACTACTTGGAAGGGATGTGTGCATCCATATATCCATGCAGCATTATTTACAGTAGCCAAGATATGGAGGCAACCTGGGTGAATGGATGAATGGATAAAGAAGAGGTGGTATATATGTGTAATGGAATATATTACTCAGCCATAAAAAAAAAGAATGAAATCTTGCCACCTGCAACAACACGAACAGACCTAGAGGGTATTGTACTAAATGGAGCAAGTCAGACAAAGATAAATGCCACATGATTTTGCTTATATGTGGACTCTAAAGAGCAAAATAAATGAACAAACAAAACAGAAACAAACTTATAGATACAGAGAACATTTTGATGATTGCCAGATGGGAGGAGGTTAGGGATGGGTAACAAAGGGGAAGGGATTAAGAAGTACAGATTGGGGGGAAGCCGGGATGGCTCAGTGGGTTAAGCACTCACTTTGCAGACTCAAGGACCGCGGATCGAATCCCGGTCCTGGCCCGTGCGGACCCATGTGCTGAACTGGGGAGTTCCCCCAGTTCGCTTCTCATCGGGGTGAGACCCCAGCCCAGTTTCTGCCCTGTGCAGCCCCATGCCCAACTGTGGAATGAAACTATGTGGAAAAACCGATGATGTGCAACTGTGGAGACTGTTCTGGGCCCTCCCCCTTCTCTCTGTCTCTGTATCTCTCTCTCACTCTCTCTGTCAAAAACAATAAAAAAAAATTAAAAAAAAAGAAGTACAGATTGGCAGTTACAAAATAATCATGGGGATGTAAAGTACAACCTAGGAAATACAGTCAATAATATATTAATAACTATGTGTGGTGCCAAATGGGTACTAGGTTTATCAAGGTGATCAGTCCATTAGTTATATAAATGTTTAATTACTATGTTGTACATCTGAAACTAATATATGTAATATTATATGTTGACTGTAATTTTAAAAAGTATTTTTTAAATTTTGCTGTAAATGATACCATCAAGAAAGAAAAAAGAGAAGTTATAGAATAGGAAATTTTTTTTTAATTATATATCTGAAAGGAGACTTGCATCAAGAACATATATAGGAGTCCTGCAATGTAATAAAAAGACAAAAAAAAAATTAAGAATGGACAATGGAATTAAATAGACATTTTCTCAAAGAAGATACACAAAAGACCAATAAGCATATAAATGGGTACTCAACACCATTAGCTGTTGGGGATGTGCAAATCAAAACCATAGTGAGATATCCCATTGCAACCTCTGAAATAGCTATAATAGAAGAGAAGACAGACAATAGCAAGTTTTGGGGAAAATACTGCAAAATTGAAACCCTCATATACTGGTATTCCTGGCGGGAATGGAATGGTACAGCTGCTTTTGAAGACATTTGGCAGTTCCTCAAAATGTTAAGCATACGAGTAGAGTTACCCTATGACCCAGTAGTTTGACTCATAGGTATATATTCAAGAGAACTGAAAACATATGGTCACACAAAGACTTGTGCATGAATGTTTGCAGGAGCATTATTCATAATAGCTAACAAGTGGGAACAACCACATGTCCATCAATTGATGAGTGGATAAGTAATATTATATTTCAATATAATGGAATACTATTCGGCCATAAAAGAAATAAAGTACTGATACGTGCTATAACATGGATTTTATTTCTCTTTGTGGCTCTATAGTTGCTGGGTTCACAGGAAGTTCTCAGGAAATTTTTGTTGCATAGATATATTAATTCATATTTCTCTGAAAAGAAGAAACTGCTGAAAATTTTCAGATACCTTGTTTGCTTTCCCAAAGAGATATCATTTCAGAAAAGGGAACATAAACATCCTACCCTGTTTTCTCTATCATACTTTGGCCTGGCTTAATTTATTAAATTCTGGATTCTCTGTTTCTAAATTATTTAACTCCATCCCCCAATATTATTTGATTGCTCTGGCTTATTTACCTTAGTTTTAAAAGACAATTATTTGCTGAGAAAAGAATTGAGGTACTTCCTTCTTCAAATTATATTTTATAGGAAAGGCAGTTTATATTTCCTGCATTAAAGTGGATAATAAGATATTAATATGCACTGTAGCCACTTGAATCAGCATCCTAATTTTTATTCAATAATATTCATACATATTTAAATTTTGCTAGTTTTGTCTAACTAGGTCAGCAGAATATTACCCAGTCTTGATATTGTTTGTCCAAGCTGCCATTTTGCAGGAGTTGGAGGATGGCTGGGAATTTTTGTCTCTTTTCTCCTAGTCCTGATGCCTGCACTGCAAGCATCTGAAGTCATGGAAGTTAAGACCGAAAAAGACCTTGAAAGATTAGTCTTCTATAATAATACCTTCTTTTCCCAGCTTAGGAAACCCAAGCCTTAGAACACAAGAGGTCTGTAGTCTCTAGGAGTATGACCAAGATTTCCTAATTAGGAATCTCATGTTCTTCACATTTTGACAAAGAGGAGCCTATTTAGTCATGTCATTTACCATTTTTCTCCCCATACACTATGAGCGTGTCTATGTCAAGCTCTGTTTTTACCTTATATCATGTAATCTTTTCATCTTCAAAACTAACAGTAGGTTGCTATTATTTTTGCCTTATAGAGATGCAGAAACCAGGGCTCAGGTTAATTTGCTTGCCAGAGATCCCATAGCTAGTAATTGGTGGAACCAGGGTTTGTACTCAGGTTTGTTTGACTTTAAAATGTACGCTTTTCATTCTGCATGAATCCTTTCTTGTTGTTGTTTTTTTCCTAAAGATTTATTTTTATTGTTTTTGACAGAGACTGCGACAGAGAGAAGTGAGAGGGCCCAGAGCAGTCTCCATAGTTGTACATCATTAGTTTTCTACATAGCTTCATCCCACAGGTGGGTGTGGGGCTGCGCAGGGCAGGAACCAGGCTGGGGCCCTCCCGTGTGGGAGGCACGCACAGTAAGAACCAATCTGGGGCACATCCCAGTTCAGCATATGAGTCTGCACGGGCCGGGGCTGGGATTCGATCCTTGGACCCTGGGGCTGCAAGGCAAATGCTCAACCCACTGAGCCATCCTGTCATCCCTGCATGGATCCTTGCACTGACTGCCCTGTGTTACTGTGGGAACCTAATAGGATCATAGAAGCACTCAGAGGTAAGAGAGGCTTTACCCTCTTGAGTCTCCAGGGTTCTTTCTCAGGACAAAGTTGCCTCTGGGGCTCTATTTTGCCTCCTTCCTGACTTGCCACGGGACCCAACCTGCTCCCATCAGCCTTATGAATGTTGCTGCCCTTGTTCTCCTGCTTTTCCTGCCTTTAGCCTACTTGGAAATGCTGACTCAGTCCTCCCAACTTCTCCACAAAAGAAAATATAGATACATTTTTACAGAAGTCCATTGGGCTTCTTCTATTTCAGGGTTTTCTGTTACACCCTGCAGGTGCAGAACTGGGGGAGAAAGTAGCAGATGCAAATACAAGCAAAGATGAGACAAGTCTCCAGATTCTTTTGATGTTAGTTCTTGTTCTGGACTTCTGTTCCTCCCTAGGGATCTCTGAGTGGGTGAAGCTCATCTGGCTGCCCTTCCCTTGGGTCTACCCTTCCTTTGGTCTGTGAGGGCCTCCTCCTCCAGGAAGTTCCCTGAGTGTGGTCCGGAAGAATAAAAGGTTTGTTTCTATCTCTGAGATCGGCCTGTGATACTGGGGCCTCCCATAAAAATGGGTCTCCGCCCTGCTCAGCTCTGCTCTTCCCAGGAATGAACCTTTTATGTTGTTTCCTTTCAGAACTGATGAGGTCTAACTTGGACAGATGATCACCTGTGAAGGGTGCCACAGAGATGACTCTTGTTCTGGGATGAGGTTCCATGTATATACTTATACGTGGAACTGAGGATTGGTAACTAATAAATTATCTACCTTTTCTTTGAAAACTTACACAAATTACACATGCCCATGGGAGAGGGCATTATTATTAATGCTATTAGTGATAATGATAGTGACAACAACAGCCACAGTAGTAACAGTCACGGTGGCACTCTCAAATGGAAAGAGAGTATAGAGATTTTGCAGTCAGATCAGTGTTTGAATCCCAGCTTCATCACTAATTTGTCACCAGTAAAAGCAAATGTTTTCACGTTACTTAGCCTATTGCTTCATCTGCATGTTTGGAAGAAAATAACCCTTAATTTTCCAGGTATTTGTCAGGAGTAATATAAACCAAAGCTCACATTTATTGAGCACTTACGTGTGCCACACACAGTACAAGCTAAGCTGTGGTACGCAAATATCTTATACAATTCTCACAACAACATTTTGAGACCTGTCTGTTATTCTATTCATTTTACTGATTAGGAAATGGAGGCACAGAGAGATTCATTAACTTGCTTAAGATCACACAGCCTAGTAGGTGGTGAAATTGGGACTTGGGCGCTACACTTAAGCAATTTGTTTTACAGGCCTGTAATTAAAAAATAAGGTCCATAAAGTATTTTCCATGTTGCCCAGCACACATTAGTTTCTCAATCGGTAACTATAATTTGACAGCATATTGAATTTCAAAAGAACTACACAATGCAAAGTATTTGTTTTTGTTATCTTTAAGACTTTGTTTCTTTCTCATCACTTACTAAGAAATGCCTAAAAAGCTGCATTTAGAAGAGAAGGGGGTGAGATTTGGTATTGACCTGGTTACTTTGATCAAGGCAGACAAGCATATTTGACAATCTTGGCACCACTTCACTTATTTTAGGAGGCCTAAGGTAGTTACTTGGCCTGTCTACACTGATTACGTTGACCAGAGAAAAAGATGGGCAGCCCAGCTTCCGCCTGCGGTGGCTGTGGCTCAGGCTTTTCTCAAAAGAGAAGCAGCTTTTCGCAAGGTGGGGCAACTTCACACAGATGTCAGTGTTGTTATCAATATGCATTCTTGTCCCCAAGGGAGGTGCTATTCTGAGACTCTTGGGAGTCTCTTCAGGACGGGATTCACCCTCATTTGTCATGTCATCGGTCTCATCCCAACAGCAGAGCTTTTCGACAGCATTTCAGTGAGTGACTTTCCAGCCTTGATGGACACCCCTCAAGGCACAGGGAGCTCACTGTCTCCAGTGGCAGCGGGTTCTCACCTGGGACAGCTCCTATTTCCTGCCACCCCTCTGGAGCCAGTGAAGGAGTCATTGGTAGAGTTCTCAGGGTCCACCACCAAGGGGCTGGGGAGGCACACAGAGAAGTTAGAATGGAAGGAAGAGCTTAGGACTTCGTTTGGTTTTGTTTTGTTGATTTGTTTCTGGTTGTGGTGGGATTGTCAATGTAAGGGTTTAAGCAAGGGAGTGGCAAGGTCAAATTCATTTTATGTTAAGTGCAGCTGGGCTGCTATGTGGAGGATGGATTAGAAAGCAGAGAACATTGTTAGGGAGTTCTCTACTAAGTAAGACAGTAGTAAGGACGAGGGAAAAGATACATTCAAGAAATATCTAGGAGTTAAAAGTCACAGAAAGTTATTAATTGAATGTTACAAATGAGGGGAAGAGAAGCATCAAGCATGATGCCTAGGTCTCTGGCTTCTTTGAGCTGGCGAATGGTAGAGCTACCAAAATGGGAAATCAGGGAACTCTGAGGAATACGTAAAGTTCAGGCAGAATACTCAGCATCCAGAAATGTCTGGCGAACTTACCAGTATTTCTAAAAGGTTTCAGTCATGTCAGGAAAAATTTCCAAGCGATGGTTGGTATTGGAAATCAGGTGGGAGATGACCTATTGGCTTCTCCTCTCCTCAGTCCATCACCACTGTCTGGGTCCTGGAAACATGCCCAATGTCTAGGAGAGGAGATGGTAAGGGTCTGGGGTGGGACTTCCCAGGTTTAAATTAAGAGTGGCCTTGCATTCCAAGAAAGGCACTATGGCCTACTCTGACTTCATTGCTGTGAAAGGATCTGAGGCTCACTTCAGATGTGTGTTCTAGCCTCTAGTAATGAGCTCCCACCTATAGGAAAGACTAATGCTGCTGATGTCCTCCCTGCCTTGTCAGGACTGGCCCAGAAACAGCACGGCCCATCTTCCGGGTGGAAGTAACAGCGCCTGCAAAATCAGTGTTGGGCAGGGACTGGTCACTCTGCTCTTCCTGCTGTCCCACTTGGTCACTTCATCCTAGATTCTCTGCTGATTTGGTGTGCTTTGTTGTGACTGCAGTGCTTCACTTGCCAGATGGGAAGAGGTAAGGCCTCTAGTAGTAGTGCAGGGCAGTGAAAGAGTCCACTCTGAACTTAAACCAAGTTCTGCAGCTTGAAGTTCAAGGATGGGTTTCAAGGGGTGCTCAGATTTACCATGCTAGATGCCAGACATGCTACATTCATGTACACATGTGTGTTTTTCTGGGTGAGGATTTGTAATTTCCAAGACTTTCAAAGACGGCTAGGACCAGATATAGATAAAAAACCATGACCTTATACCCATTCCAGCCTTCTTCCTCTTATGGCCACCTGATGATGGCTGTTTGTCATTGAAATGACAGTATAATATATTGGAAAGATCTTCAAACTGTCACGCAGAAATTCTTGAGACCAGCTGGTGTGGCCTTTTGCAAGTAGTTTCTTTACACCGAGCCTCACCTGCCAGGACTCTGTGAGCCCTGTGTGGTCTCTAGAACAGTTGCTCGCAGCTGGACTGCAAAGCATGTTGCAGGAGGCAGGCACTTGGCAAACTCCAAGTAGCAGTATGCAGAGTGACAGGCACTGAGACCTGTGGTGGCAGCTGGGAAGGCAGATCCCTGCTGTCAGGGCTCACTGAGGGGCCCGCTTGCTCAATCCCTGGAGAGCATGAATAATTCTCTCAGATCCTGAATCCTTAGGCACACAGCCTTCGAGGTCACCTCCTCTAGCCTTCCAGCCAACAGGAGCCAGGAGATGGGCCCCCCAGTGCTGAGCCCGCCACCTGTGTCTTTAACACGAATATGGCCCCAGCTGGAATGTGCTTTCTCCCTCTTGCAATGTCAAACTGCCTGCGCTCTCAACTGACTGAATCAGTACTAAATATTTAATGCACAAAGCCAGCCTTCCCAGGGCCTTTGATCTGAAACTTCTTAAAAATATCTTAAAAGCCCTTCAGAAACTGGTTAGTATTTCATTACAATCACTTAAAATAGATTTATTTTATCAAAACATCCTGTCAGAAACCCTGAAGGCGGGCTGACTAACCTCCAGTGATTCTGACAGGACTTCTTCCCTACACTAGGCGCCCAGCATCTCCCGACAGCCCCGTCCACACGCTGAGGGACGCAGCTGTCACAGGCATCCGTGGCTAGCTCCAGAGCTCCGAGCAGAAGAGGCGGCATGGCTTGTCAGGAGCCTGAGGAGGTGGTGTGGGGGTTACCACACCACCCCCAGGAAGGCAATGAATTTACGGAGTCAGCCCTGAGCCAGGCCCTTACCTGGGGGGCTTGCTTGTTGAATCTTACAGAATCTTCACCACAGTCCTGTGAGGTTGATGGTGGGCTCTTAGACCAATTAGGGCACTGAGGCTCAGAGGCATGTACAACTGCTCAAGGTCACAGATGGCATTAAGATTGCAACCCAGGGCCAGCTCAAAAGCCTAGGCTTTGCTGGTCCTCTTTCCACTGAGATTGTTCCTTTCACTGAGAGCTCTCAGTTGTTTCTTTCTTTAAAAAGAATAAATAAATAGACATAGCATTTTATAAAATTATATAACTAGTAAATGCTGATAGAGAAAAGAATAAGAAAGAAATAAAAAAAGTCACTTGAAATTCTACCATCTTATAATTATCTCTGGAGTGATGATTGTTAGTTGTTTTGCCGCATTCCAATAGTTTCGTATTAGCCACTCAATTCAACTTTCTTAATCCCTTACGAGTTCCTCAGCTTCAGATAGGCAAGAGATGAAGGAAGAGAAGTGTACCCACCATCTTCTCTTCCACTGCCAACCTGAGGGGATGAAATTGATTACCCACAAAACCCTAACTAGTGAAAGGCTGAAGCTGGCCCCAGAGCGGGGGCAGAGAGTTTTGTCACGTTCTAGCCACGGGCTAATTGGATGACCTAAGCAAAGCCATTTTGGTGAAAGAAATAGTTCCTGGCCTCCTAGACTCTCATAGCTGGTGTTAGGATCAGCGAAAGCCTAAAGTGGAGGTTTTTTGTAAACTGGCGAGTACTGTGCAGATGAAGGGAAACACTAGAGACAGAGAGACTGAATTAGGGTGTCTTCATACCGTGGGGTAGAATGACTGAATACACTCGCTGTCTGTGCTGTCAACTCAACATGCTTATAATGGTATTCTCTTTTGTGCTCAGAAGTGCCCTGACTTCAATGGTAAATTGGGTGGCCACCTGACGTATGGGTCATAGGTGATTAGGTGGCTCCAAGAGAAGGGGTGACACAGCAGTGAGGGAGGCTCCCTGTAGAATGGGGCTGTGTGGGGGCTGGGGGCAGCAAAAACTTCTGAAGACATTGGTGAGCAGGCATTTTATTCGTGACTAACATGCAGGAATAAAAAAAGTGAGAAAAGTCTGGCCCATCCTGGGCGGAGGGCACATCGGTTAGGTTGCTGGGGAAAAGGTGGTCACTCTGTGAGGATCTGGCTTCCTTCCACCCTTCTTTGGACGACGGGTTGGGAGATAACACTTGGAGGCATTTAGCACTGGCAGAAAATGTGAAACTCTGGGCCAAGCTACCAAACATCCCTCATAGATTATTTGAACAACCTTTTGACTTTTCTCTCTGCTCCCCTTCTCACCTCTCTCCAATTTCTTTTCCACAAGCCCCAGAGGGATCGTCGAGAGCTCAAATCTGATTTCCATTTTCTATTTAATTCTCAATTTTCCATTCATCTTGATGGATAAAAAGCTAAACTTCTCCCCCAGATTTTGCAAAGTCCTTCATGATCTTGCCCCTGCCACTGCACTCAGCCTCAGTTTCCTTAATCCTTAACCTCTGACTAGATGGTTCAGCAATAATAGTAATTTAGCTTTATGGAACACTTACCGTGTTGCCAGACGCTGTTTTAACTATTTTACATACACTAACTCTTATACTCCTGACAACTCCATGAGGTAGGTACGAGTAGTAGTTCCAACATTTTACAAAAAGGGAAACTGAGGATTATCTATTAAATGGCAAAGCCAGGATTGGAAGCCAAAGAAGTTTTGGCTCCCAAACCTGTATTTTTAACCATAATGTGATGCTACCTCTTGGTCTATTGCATGTATCTTGTACTTCACGCTGTTCCTTTTGCCTGCAGTATCCTTTCCCACCAATCTTCTCAGAAAACTGCTAATCTAGGGCCCAGGGAGCCATATTCAATCAGTCACCCAGAAACAGAGCATCCTTAGTTGGCAGAATTCCCTCCCACTTCATTTGAAAAATGTTTATTCAGCTCTGGTCAGCCCTGGGCTGGGCACATCAAGATGGGAGGCAGCCTGGATGGCACAGAATAAGGCAGAGTTCTTTCTCGATGGTCTTATTCCATGAGAGTCAAGACGTTCAGCACCTTTGGTCTTGTCCAAATGTGTGGCTGTCTCAGCAGTAAGGACAAGAGAATTATGCTGCTGTACTTTAATTAAAAAAAAATCTAAACAATAGAAGCGGGAAATACGGAAGTTGACAAGGTAAACAGGGATAGCTTGCTTGGGGATGTGAGGCTGAAATTAGATCTCAAAGGGCAATAGAATAATCAACTTTTTGAGTTATAAGGGACCAACCTAGAGACCATATATTTCCAAACTGGGAAACTGAGTCTCTGAAGGAGAAGACACTCAGGGTCTTAGAGCTGTCAAGCGGGAGGGTCAAGTGCCCCAACTGCCAGCTTAGTTCTCTATGCAGCCTCCCAGTGTAAGCAACAGGGGTGTGGCTGAGTGTGCAAAGGAGCAGGAACTTTCCAGAGGGGTCGGAGTTGAGGAGCAGCCAACAGAGTGCAGAAGCACTAACGATAGACACCGTATATGATGTGGACGGTGAAGTGGGGAAACTCAGAAAAGCATCTACCCCCGTAGGAGAGATGGAGCCTGTAGCCTTTCTAACCTGCAAGGTAGCCTGGGTTTTGTGATGCTGCTTCCCTTTCAACTTTGTAAAATAAAGGGCTCCTCAATGCGTGTCTGTTCTGCCATTATTTTCTGGGTCATCAAGACCCTCAGTGCCCTTTAGAGCTTCTGTGTCTGCCACCTTCAGCTTCTCATTAGAATTCCTGAACACTGCTCAGCATTGCTAAGTGCACTGTAATGAGCTCATGATGAGTAGGAAGGAGTCAGAGCTTGCTGTAGTCACATTCTGTGGAGGTTTCCTGGATACCCACAAGAGAATGAGTAAGCCACATCGCCACAAACATACCACCTCTAAATATTCATCTATTGTTTTCTGTGCTGTCATACTCACGTTTTCCTACTCAGCCAAAGGGGCTCTTAGTCTTTCCCTCTAGGGTTTACATTGGAACTGGGCGTCCCCAGTTCCAATGCTTAAATCGGACGAGAAGACAGAATCATGGTGCTCGGGGCTCAGGGCAGGAAGATATCCTACCTGTGGGTAACATGGCACTTTCTCAATGACACCAGCAACCACCATTGTTTTTGAGTGCAGGCCTCTAGGAATAGGCCTGTTTTCTAGGGCACTGGGTTTACATTATCCTGTAAGAGTACATTGGAACTCCCCGTGTCTCTCTTTCCATCGTACGAGAACCACATGCTCTTGTGTTCAGTATCCAGCACAGTCCCTCTGACACAGGAGACTCTTAAGGTGCTGATTTTCTCTCTCATGGCACTCCCCCCACTGACTTCTCACACTTCCGTCTCTCAGCCTTTTTCTCTCCCTTTCTTCTCGCTCCTGTCTCTGTCTCTGTCTGTGTGTCTTGCTCCCTTTTCCCTGTACCCAGACCCTTTCAGGGGAGCAGGACGTTGAACCTGGAACTTGGGGTCATCGATGGCTGCACCATGCTTGTACTCTGAGTGGCCTCTCCAGAGAGAGGGCCCCAGACTTCACTTTAGTCTGGCTGCTTTTTACACCATTGCATTGAAAGATTTCTTTCTCAATCGAAATGTAGTTTCTCTGGGAAGTCAGAGTGCTGCACTGGATGTTCCTTTGAATTTTGTGTTTTTAACGACTATCCTGTGTGTGACAACAGATAAGTGATAGCATCTGGTCAGCTAAATACACTTTGTTTCTTTTTTCAGGTACAGTTTATCCTGGAAAACACATAGCTCAAGGTCTAAGACCTGGGGGTTCAAGTGTTCTCTCTGAACCATGCCCATTCCTATCACTCCCAACATTCCTGCAGCAGTTTGTTTGGACTGCAAGATGAAAAGCAGTGCTCATCAAACATCTTGCTTCCAACTTTTCCAGTCTCGTTTTCCCCCACCCCCATAAGCCACGTCAACCTGCCTTTATCCTAAACTGCTTGCTGCACTCGAAAGACAATGCGAACTTCATGTGCACGTGGTGGGCCTTTGTACAAGTGATCCTTCTGCCTTTTCCTCACATCAGCCTCTCTAAGAATCGCTCCTCATGCTTGAAGACCCAAATCAAGTGTCCCTGTCATTTGAAACCTTCACTGACTGCTCATACAGAGTTAGGCCCTCCTTCCTATTGTTTCCCTCAGTGCTTTTTGCTGACCTCTAATCCTACATTTTATACCAAGTATGATCCTTGCCCTGCTATCTCCCTACTAGATTGTGACCTAATTTGGGGCAAGTGCTGGATGTGATTCATCTCTGTATCCCCAGTGTCCAGCCTAGGGCCTGACATAGCTCAATGTTTCCCATAAGTTTATGGGATGACATTAATTAGGGACTGTGACTTAATCATTGAGCACCTACTCTGGGCCAGCTTTATGAGAGACACTTTTTACTAGTCTTTTCATTTCATTTTAATCCTCTCACTCTGGTGCTGTCTTTAAAACATTGTCCCTCCTATATTCCCACCACCCCTTAGAGCACCACTGAGGGGCACTCTCAGGACTTTGGTAATCTGTTTTCTGACTCCATCTCTGGGAATGCCATGTGTTCAACACTAGGAGCCTCCTGCCAGTTGAATTTGTTCATCTCATATTAAGAGTGAGAAAAAAAAAACACCTAAAAACTAGACACTGGACAATAGATCTGCCAAGAAAGCCATCCTTTCATATGGAGGATTCCACATAGGGTGTAGGAATCATGCTGAGTTGGGGAGGTAGACTGAATGGAGGCTAGCTCCTGAGACACTGTGCAAATGAGATGTTAGTCTTTTGAGTTGGTGCCAGTTAGCACACATTTTAAATGATGGCATACGGGACTCATTAGACTCTTCAGAAACTGGAATTTTATCAAAATCAGTGAAAAGCCAAACTTCCAGGGGGGAAGCTAGAGAGATGGATAGCTGCCCACATCTGCCTCCAAGAGCTTTGTAGGGAACTGGGCAATAGATCTTGTTTGGGCTGTATTACTAATGAAACTGATGGGCAAATTTTGAACAGACAAGACTGAGTTGACTCCCAGTGATAATTTCAACAGTACCAGGCACTAAATATGAGCTTGGCTCTCCAGGGAAAGAGAAATGGTTAATAAATTATATATATTGTATCTGCCATCTAAGAAATCCCCAGTCTGGTATGGGAAGTAAAACTCATACGCGAAAGGTGAGAAAGGCCATGCTGTGAAAGAGGCAATGGTATGGTGGTGTTGGAGTTCAAGTGTCACTATTACCTGAGCCAAGGGGTTGTTTGCAGATAAAGCCACATAAAAAGTTCCTAGTACGATACTTAATGCATAGTAGGCAGTCAATGAATATGCATCCATTTCTTTTGTTTTTTTTTATTCTTCCATATTAAATTTTCAACTTTTTTTGATTCATTCCTTCTTTGTGTATTTTTCTTCCCCTTCTTCCATGCTATAGGACAAAGTATGTGCTTTTGTGATAGGGAAGTAAGTAGGAAGTGACCTTGCTTCAGTCCATTCTGGACCTGAGCCAAGGCTGAACAGAGGAGATAAGCCCTAACCCAGCCAAGCCTTTGTTCACCTGGCCTGTGCACAAACTCAGCAAAGCATCTTCCATGTTCCTATGCATGCACATTATAAAAACCTATTTTTATTTCTAAAATTCTGCTTCCTGACTGGAGTAGGAGTTAAACTTTATATTTCCTTTGATGTTCAATACCAAATGTCTTATGTGAGCCTTGGCAGAGTGGTTTCAAATAAGCATTTTAATGTAGAATAAAGGTCAGCATGCTGGAATTTGAAACCATTAATCCTTTTGCTCTTAAGGAAGACTATATTTTAACAGAATAAATAACAGATTAAATAATAAGAGTTCTTGAAATTCCAATGAGAAAAATTACACATTGCATTGTTGAGAACTGAAACCAATGAGACCTTAATGTTCTCTCCCTTGCTCTCCTATTTTAGGTTACCAGGATTTAAAAGGTAAAGAGAAGTTGTTCTTTTAATTTTCTGTTGTTTTGAAAGTAGAGAGAGAATGTTTGAGTCTCTGAAGGTTAAGGGATCAATTATATTGGAAAATAAGCCTTTCGTTTTATGGGTAGAACAAGTACATCACCACAACCCAGAGAACAGAAATTCCATGCTAATTATTTTAGCTTTCTGTGAACAAGGCCCCGGAAAGGGACAGAGAAAACCGACCACCATAGTAGGCCAACAAACTCTGCCCAAGGTAGTCATTCTCTGACTAGGTGACCATTCAAAGCCTAGATCATGCTAACTCCTGCAAGAAGGCTCCTGTGGCTTCTCAATCAAATGCTGCTTACATGTCTGTGCTCAATTACACATAAGATTTAAGTTCCTTGTTAATGAAAAGCCCCACTTAATTGCACTCCAACTATATTCCAGACATTATCTAAGCACCTTACATATATGACTTAATGTGATCTTTACCAAGACCTTAGAGGGTAGAGATTATTATCCCATTTTATAGATTAAAAAAAACAGAGAATTAACACTTTTCTTATAAACAGTGAAACTTACTGCCACGTCCATTTAATTTTGTATAAACATGCTCTTTGAGGCTGAAGCAAATCTGACTTGTTTTCAATGTTAAAATAAAATATAAAAACTGTTCTTGGAATTATTTCTAAACAGAACTTGTGTCTAATCCTAATGTAACAGAAATGTATATGATGATCAATATTTAATAATGACAAACTTTGGGGGTAAGGTTAGGGTAAGGACTATAATTGCGAGCTATCTCAAGGTAAAAGCTGCAGCCATAGCACCGCCAGAGAGTATTCTTGGAGCAAGTGAGAAAAGGTTTAAGGAAGCTAGATAACTTGCCCCAGGAGGTAACTGCAGGACAGTGGTAGATAGCCAAACTTCTCATCCAAGTCTATGGAGGCTATATAGTGTGGATTGTTATATACCACACACCAGAGGTTTGAATGGATCCCCAAAATGGGAAATCATTGATGGTGTTTAAGTAAGGGAGTAATATGGTCAAATTTAAGAACTCCTTTCTGATGGGGGAGACTGGTATAGGAAGACAAATGAGGAGACTGTTACAGTAAGTTTGGCCAGAGATGAGGGAATGATCACACAGTAAGAGCTGTGTTATTAAAAATAAATATTCAAGAGTTAGAATTGAGAAGGATTGGTGACCAGTGGGTTGTGGAAAGAGAGGATTAGGGTTGGAGTTGAAGAGAACTTGTTTCTGGTTTGGGAGCTTGGGTAGATTATGATGCTACCTACCACAATGGGAAACACAGCTCACCGCAAAGATGGCCACTGAGATAACCTTCCTACCAAAGAACCAGATTAGATAGAAGGTTAGAGTCTTCCTGCCCAGTCCCTGAGTTCCAGACTTCCTGTAGTTATACTCAGATGTTCCCATTTTATAGGTATGAACATTAAAGAACAATAGTTAGGGGGCTTGTCCAAGTTCTCCCATGGACTCTGACACATAGTAAGGGTTAAATCACTACTTGTCAATTGTGGATTTCAAGTCAACATTAACCATTTTGAAATGCCATGATTCGATGGTTTATGTTGTCACTTCTGACACTGGTTTCTCCTTGGGCTGTCTGGAGTTGGGTGGGAAAGGGGAGGAGAATACAAAACAATACAAAAGATTGGGAACTGTAGGTCATGGGAGCTTCCCTGAAGAAAACAGATCTGTAAGCTCCTGAAAAATCAGGCATAGTATTTGAGAGAGAAAGCAATATCCATGAGGAATGCACTTCGTATCTTTAGAATCTGCACTTATCAATCAACTGACTTGTTCTAACGGATACATTTGGTGTCAGATCCTAGCACTCCACTCTGAGCTTTTGTCTCTCAGTCTTGTGTTACTTTCATTTCACTGTTCCTGCCTTCTATTACTTCTAAATTCCTTCATTTCACACTAGTCTGACAAAGTAATTGTGTTTTCAAGCATCGAAATGTTTTCTGTTCTTAGTGGTCAATAAGGCAGAATTTTACCCCAGACCACAAATAGGCAACACATAATGAGGCAAATACAACCAAAATTTTTCATAACCTCCCCAAATATGCATTGGTTATAAACACCTGAGATGTTTTAGAGCTGAAAGAATATTTAAAGTTAATTAATTCAAATTTCTTTTACAAAGGGAACTTCTAAGTTTTAAGTAGTTTAAATGACTTGCACTATGACACTTTTCCACCATGTATCAAGGCCAATATCTGAATTCAGGGTGCTTCTCTTATTCAAAGCAATAGACAAGAATATAGACCAAGACCAACTTCCTCATTTTACGTATTTGAAAACTGAACATTATTCACATATCCATTCATTCAACCAACCAAGAGCCATTTACTGAGTTTCCATTGTATCCTAGAGCCTGGAAGTACAGCAATAAATATGAAAGATGGGATCCCTGTCTTCTGAGAGCTCTCAGTCCAGCAGGAGAGATGGCATAACTATTGAATCGCAATGGAGTGGCGTGTGCTCCAATAGACTATACCTATTGGAAGGGAGATCATCTGGTCAGGGAAGTCTCCCTGAGGAAATGATGCTTCAACACAGTATAGTGGTTAGAAACATGGACTCTGGAGCTAGACTGCCTGGGTTGGAATCCTTACTCTGCCACTTACTAGCTGTGTGACCTTAGCCAAGTTACATAACTTCTCTGTGTCTTAGTGTCCCCGTCTGTAAAGTGGGAATAATAATGGTACTATCTTTTAGAACTCTGATGAGGATGAAATTAATTAATATTTATAAAGTATTTAGTATTTGACACATGTTACATGCTTCCTAAGGGATTTTTAAAGAAAACTGAAAATAAACTGAGATCTAATGGATAAGTAGAAGTTAATTAGAGAACCAGGAAATCAGGTAAGTGTTCCTGACAAAAAACACTATGCACAGACTGAGGAAAGAAAATCGATTTCTAGGAACTGAAAGAAGCCAAGTATGGCTGAAATAGAACAAACCTTGTTGGTACTGAAAGGAGCCACACAAAGTTCATATCAAGGGGGTTGAAGGTCTTATAGATCATATTGGAGTTTATACAAAAATTGTGGAGATTCAGGGAAATGCTTGTAACTCCAAGAGTCTTGATTATATTTGGGTTTTTGGTAGTCTTTCAGGCTGCATTGTAGGATGTGGACTCAGTGTGGGTGAAGTGGGGTGCAGAGACCTCATGAGAGAGAAGGTAAGTCAGGGTCAAGGGCACAATAGGACCCAGGCTTCCTGCCTTCCAAGCTGAGGCTTTTTCCGCACTGCACAGCATACTTCTAATGCACTTCAACAGAAGCATGTCATGCCAAATGCATTCTCTTCACTTCTGGACATTTGCAGTGCTTACCCTTTGAGCTGCATCCTCTTCATTAAGTGAATGTCCTGTTCCCCTGACTAAGAATGTAATTACCGAAGGAGAGATCAGATTAAAATTGAGTTTCTGTAATGGGCCATTTGTTTGGAAGGGAGCCTGAAGGTATTTCTGAGGACTTTAATCAAAGGGGGAAAAAGCCAATAGAACTTCTGTGATGATGATGATTATTAGGGCAATTGAACTCCAGGCACAGCCAGCTTCTACATCAGTGAGTCATCACTTGCTTTTCTGAGGCCCTTAATTGGATGAGATTTGTTTTCTTCCATAGTCTAGACTGTCAGGGATGAAAGGGATCTTAAAGGTCATCTAGTTCAACCCCATAACAAAGCTTGAGCTCTGGTTGTAGCATTTTCACCAGTAGGTCATACAATCTCTGCTCACATACCTGAACTGACAGGAAACTCATTGCCTTTATGACAGAACAACTCAAGGGAAGCTCCTCCTTCTATGGAAGTGAACTTTGTCTCTGTGTCCTAGGCATGTACCTGTCCTGGTTCTGCTTCTGGGACTATGTGGGGCTTATCTGCCTCCTCTGCCTCACAAGGGCTATGGGAAGGTCTTTAGGCAGCTACCATGTTCTCCCGAGCCTCCTCTTCTCAAGTGTGCATCCCTCTGTATTTAGTAATGGTAATGACAGCAGTACACAGACTTAAAGAACAATGAGGTTTATTTCTCTTTCGCAAATTCATTCTGAATTGAGCAGTCTAGGTTGGCAGCCAGCTGTACCCACCACAGTTATTCAGGAACCCATGTTCCTGCCAATGTCCTGATTCACCTTCACCTCAGGCATTGTCATCTTACAGGCAAATTTATGTGTCCTCAGGTTCTATCTAGTGGAAAGAGGAAAAAGAATAGAGAGGAGAAGCCCACTGCCTTAGGCCTGAAATGGCTCACATCACTTTCATTTACATTCCACTGCTCAGAACTTTGTCACATGGCTACACTTCACTACCATGGGAACGTTCATAAGAACTGTGATCTAATGATATGCCCAAAAAGAGGGAGAGAAGAGATTTAGGGAGACATCTGCCAACCCCACCTTATACCAGATGAGGTCAGGTGGGTATGCTGTAGCTTGGATAGGCCCCTCATTCCTCTTGCCAGTTTCAGTCTCTGGTGTTTCCTGTGGCATATTTCTAGAACAAGGAATGCAGTGGAGAGCACAGTGCATTTGAATGCAGATATCTCCACCCCATTCTTATTAACTGAGTTCTTTTTTTGTTTAAGATTTATTTTATTGTTTTTGACAGAGACAGACAGAGACAGAGACAGAGAGAGGCAGAAACAGAGAGAGACAGCCCGGAGCTGTCTCCATAGTTGTATGTATGTGATTTCATTCCACACAGGTGGGCAGGGGCTGTGCAGGGCGGGAATTGGGCTTGGGGCCTCCCAAATGGGAAGCACACCCCAATTCAGTGTATGGGTTCACACAGGGCAGGGCCAAGATTTAATCTTCAGTCCCCGGGGCTGCAAAGCGAGCACTTATACCACTGAGCCATCCCAGCTTCCCCATTAACTGAGATCTTGAACTAGTCATTTAACCTCTCCAATTTTTTATTTAAAAATTTGTGAGAATTATGTCTATCCACGAGCTCTTGTGAAGGTAGGATGGGATAACTAATGCAATTGAACCTTTTAAAATGCAGATAAACCTAAATAGTTTGAGTTTAATCTCAAATTATTGGCTTTATGCTTTCTATGACTACCCAACCTAAAGAAATTTTTTCCTCTGTGGATCACCCAAAGCAGTTGATTAGCTACTACCATTTCAAACAAAAACCTATTATGAAGGGCTCTTAAGACAGTCTTTTACTTTAAAGACATTTGTAATCTATTTGAGAAAACAAATGGAAGAATGTGTTGACGACCAATATTAGTCGAAGTAGCAGCAATGAAAATGTGTATTATTGGTGGCAATATCCATTTATCAAGCAGTTACTGTGTGTCAGGCTGTGCGCCAAGTGCTTTATATGTAGCATCGGATTGATTTTCAGAACATTCCTGGAAGGTAGGCATTTCATCCCCATTTTATGGATGAGAAACCTCAAGCTCAAAGATTTTAACTGCTTTCAGCAGGGTCTTCAAGCTGGTAAGTGGCAGACCCAGAATTGCACTTTAAGACTAAGAACTCTTTCTTTTGAATAAAGAAAAGTCAATTCTGGGGCCAGGTACTGTGTAACTTTGTTCGGTCATTGGCTCATTTAGCAAACATTTATAGAGTGCTTACTATATGCGGGGCACTGTTCTAAACACTGGGAAGATGGGATCATAGAGGACATCTTAGCTGATGACCTCATCTCCTTCTTAATGAACAAAACCGAAGCCATACGATGAGAACTACCTCAAAATTAAAACAACCCACTTGCATGTGTGCCTATGCATTGCCTTTCCTTCTGTCACAATGCAAACACACTCTTGTTCCCATCTTAAGGCAACTTCCTGTATTCTAGAGCCTGTCTCATTCCTACAATTATTCCTTTTTAATTTATATGTCAAATTGATCATTTTCTGGATTTTTCTATATTCAAACAAATAAGCCTTACTATTTTCTATATCTGTCTATCGTCTCTGTCTATCATCTATCTATATCTCTATTGAGAAAGATAGAGATATGGCCGTTATTTTCCTCTGGCTACAACCTATTTCTGTGCTCCATTGTATAGTAAAGCCTCTCCAATTATATTCTTTCCAGCTCCCTCATCATGCATCACTCTTCTCATTCCATTCAGGTTGAGCATCTATTCCCAGTATTCCTCTGAAATAGCCGTTGTCAAGATTATCCTAGACTAACATCTTGCCAGTTCTAGTGGTCATGTCTCTGTTTTCATGTTCCTAGACTTCCCTGCAGCATTGCACATGGTTAACCCACAAGTTTCTTTTCTGGGATTCCAAGATGCCACACTCCCTTGGTCCTCCTCCTGCTCTTCTCCATTCTCCTCTTCAGTGGCCACTCTTTCTTAGAATCCTTTGATGGTTCCTGACCTACCATATTTTGAATGTTTGAGTACTCTGGCCACCCTGACTTCTTTTTACTTCTTTTCTCTCTCTAGCTATACATATTCTCCAAGTAATCCAATCTGTTCCCATAGCTTTAAAAATCAACTATACATGAATGAGTTTCATATTTACATTTTCAGTCTTAATTTCTCTTAAACTTGAGACCAGTATAATAAAACTGTCTATACATCTCTATCTAGATGTCTGATAGGCATATCAAAATAAATACATTCAGGACAGAAATTTGAGTCTTTTCCAATATAATAAATATCCCCAAGTAAAAACCCAGGGGCTATCATTCTCTTTTGCCCTCACGTCTCACATTCCATTCATTAGAGCATCTTACCAGCTCTATCTCCAATATATAAGGGCTTTTCAGAAATTATTCAGCCATGTAATATGAAAAATGGAAGCATTTATGGCTGAGTTTTTTTTCTGGACAGCCCTCATATATCCCAAGCCAATCACTTTTCTCCATTTTCTCTGCTATAACCCTAGTCCAAGTCACTATCACATCTTGCTTGGACAACTGAAACAGCTCTTGACTAATAATCTTTCTCCTCCTTGTCCCCTAGAATCCATTCTCCACACATCATCCAGACCACGTCACTTCCTGCATAAAACCTTTCAGTGGCATCTATTCTACCCTGAATAAAATCTGAGGTTCTTACCATGTCCAGTAAGGCCATACAGGATCTGGTCTCTGCCTACTTTTACCTCATCTCCCTCAACTCGTGGCAAGTTCCAGGAACTGAGAGTGAATGTACACTGTGGCTGAAAGAAAGGCAGGGAAGAGCCTTGAAGAACATGCCTATACATTTAGACTTTCCCCTGCAGGCAGCAATGAAAGCCAAAGAATTTACAGAATCTGTGTAGGGAGACCATGGAGAGTAGTCAGGAAACCAGGACCCTGCCCTGGCCGAGCCTCTACCTCTGCCTCTGAGTCTCTGTTCTCTGGGCCTCGGCCCCTCATCTGTCCAAGAGAGGGTTGGATGAGAAGTCCCTGCCACAGCTGTGAATT